>JAODAL010056394.1:0-23308 GCA_025379985.1 Phyllomedusa bahiana | reverse complement strand
GGAGGAAGTCAGTATGTTATGGATTATAGATCCTGTTTTGTAGTTGTTTGTGAAATAAATCATGTGGGAAGTAATCCATATGTGACTTGTCAGGTTCTCGTGAAAATGGGTTTTACCCAAAAATTTTGGATGTTCACACGGCTTAATTGGGGAAAACGTAATTACGCCGGTGGCGGGGGGGGGAGGGGGGAGTGAGGGGGGGGCGGCACCTCGCCGGCCCATTGACTGAATTCCCAGCGGGGGTATACCCCGCAAAAAAGGACATTGAAATTCCACCCCCCGGGGTTTTTCCCGGGCGGGGGGGGGGGAAGACGTAATCCATAGTTCTCTAGAAACTGTGAATTCCGTAATAAAGGGGCCTTTTTCGGCCCGTAATTGGGACTTCGGCGCGTTATTACGGCCCGAAATAGGCCATTTTTGCCTGTGAACATGGCCTTACAGTTACATAGATATTAAATGTAAGTTCTTAGGGTTTCTCAGCATGGAATCATGAAGTAAAGTTTTAAATGGCCAAGACAGGATAAATGCCTTTTCCCTTTCCAACCCAAATTCGTAATCTTTTTACAAAGTTCGTTCAACCTCTAAATGACCACCCTGCTTTGGGCTTTAAAGGGCTGTTCTCACCTTGCTGCTTCACAGAGTCAACTCTTTAAAGCTAGTTTTAGACTCCCACTTCCTGTTGGGTCTGTGGTGGTTTTACAGCAGTGACTGACATTTAAAATTGCTTTCCTAGTGAGCCTTTAAGGGGAATATTCGTAATAAAAGACACAGCAGGGAGTGATGTCACTATACCGCCCTGGGATATAGTTTTCTACAATAAAGCATTTTTTTTTTAAATCCCAAAATCCCAAATTCAATGCTTTTTCCTTTCAAAATTTCCTAGGATTTTTTTGTAATTATTCTTAACTTGTAAACTTTATTGATCTTCTCTTTACATATTTTTTCCTGTACTTCCACTATAGAAACTCACTGGATAATCGCATATCTATATTACACTGCAATATTCTGTATTGCAGTGTATTATACCTGTCAATGTAAAACATCTGATTGGACGCACTACAAAAGAGACTTTTTCTTTTTTGCTTTCTCCTTCACAGAATCCTCATGATCTTTAAAAGTGTGTTGGATGACAAATTTTTTTTCAGAAAACTAAATTGTTTATAAATTGGGCAAAAACAGAAATCGTTTTTTTTCCCCTCAAGGGACCACCCTGCCACAATTTTTTTACCTATAAAAGCTGGCGATCAAAGGTTTCACAGGGGGTCCCCCTTTCCGCCTGTAAGTTAGGTTTACAGTGAACCACCTGGGCACCTGCATAGTAAATACCGTGTTTCTCCAAAAATAAACCCTACCTCGATAATAAGCCTTAGCTGGATTTTTCATGGTTTTTGGATTAGACTAGAAATATAAGCGCTACTCTAAAAATAAGCCCTAGTTGCTGTAAATAAGCCCCAGTGACAAAAATAAGCCCTACCAAAGGCGAGAGTCGGGACACAGCCAGTTCAAGGCTGCGGCCTACTTCTGCCACCTCTTAGATGCCTCCTGGGCATCCTACCCTGGTAGGATACAGTGGTGAGCTCCGAGCCACCCCGTAACTCTCTCCCCTGTGATGAGACCCCCGGTTTCATAAATTATGAGCCTCCCCTTTATCACCAGCCTGGGTAATTTAATAACCATACTGCAACCAATCCCAGTCTACCCCTGTGATAAAACACTTACTGGAGCCTTCTGGGCTCCTCCCGACATCTTCTGGTTCCATTTTCAGCGCATCAGCTCCTTTGGGGCCCTTACAACTTTGGGGCCTACTCGTGCTCTAAATTTGAAAGAGCAGCCAAGGGGCTGGTACCCACCTTATACCAGCTGCCAGGCTGCTTCCTCATAACCTGCCTCAACTTCTAAGCAGCCTGAGGAGGTGAAAGACCCTCTTCCCTTGTGTCCATGGGAGAAAAAATAAGGACTATCCCAAAATAAGCCCTAGCTGTTTTTTGGGGGAAATAATTTAACATACTGGAGACTGAAGTTTGGGGAAAGGATTTTTTTTTTAAATGAGGACAATTGGGGTTCTACCTCATGGGGGGGGGGGGTGACCAACTTGCACAATAGGCTGAGCTGGATGGATGTCTGTCTTTTTTTAGACTTATAAACTATGTGACTGGTCTTATTTTTGGAGAAACACTGTATCTTACTGTATTTCAATTTTTATGGCATCCATTCCTAGGTTAAAAAAAAACAAAATGAGACCAAAAATACTATATAAAATTGTCAAAAATCCATAATAAAATTTTTTGCAAAAAAATCGTTTTAAAAACTACACAATGTTTTTAATCACCCCTAAAAACAGTTAAAAATCTATGTACAAAAAAAACTGGACTAAATACCGTGTTTTTCCCCAAAAAAAAACCCCACCTCGATAATAAGCCTTGTGGATTTTTTATGGTTTTTGGATTAATAGAAAAAATAAACGCTACTCTAAAAAATAAACCCCGTTCTGTAAATAACCCCAGTGACAAAAAAAACCCCCACCCAAAGGGGAGAGTGGGAACAGCAGTTTTAAGCTGCGGCCTACTTCTGCCACCTCTTAGAGGCCTCCTGGGCATCCTACCCTGGTACGATACAGTGGTCAAAAATCCATAATAAACTTTATTGTAACAAAAAGTTTCACAAAAAAGACACAATGTTTTTAATCCGCTAAAACAGTTAAAAATCATACAAGTACAAAAAAGTGGACAGTATTGTCATTATTTACTCACTTGACATACAGTTGTGAACCCCCCCCCCCCCCCCCTCAAATGTACGCGCCATGGGAATCAAAGGGGCTTTAAAATAAATGTTAATAAAAATAATAAAATAAATAATATAAAAATGTCACTTAAAACATGGGGAAAAAAAACAAAAAAATAAAATTAAAAACCCAAAGTCATATCCCGTTTCCCCCCAAAAATAAGACACCCCCGTAAATAGACTAGACATTTTTAGTTATGAAATTTAGTGTTTAGCTGCTTATGCTGATGTTTGTGATAAAAATCACTACAGTATATTAATACATGTTAATTTTTGTTCAACTGCAAATGTGACTTATTGTTCATAGAAAAAAAAAACATTACCTAAAAATAAGTCTTCGCTCGGAGCAAAATTAATATAAGACACTGTCTTATTTTCGGGGAAACAGGGTAGTATAAATTATAATAGTAATATATCAAGTGACATAAATATGCACCAGATGCGCTGCAGAAAATCATATCAAATCATAAAAATATAATTACAAATGTAAAGTTATATTACCCAGGAATAAGAGACATGCGACCTGCCACAAACCGTCTCGACGTACGTTTCGCCGCCTAGCTTTCTCAAGAGGCCTTTGCCCAGGACCTGCACTTACAAGCAAGCTGCCTAGACACAATTGATGTCTAACTTGGCACGGGCTGTGTAGGTAACCTAGGGGCCTCTATTTTGGGCACTGGTTGAACGTTTCACTTTTTGGCCGTTGTATCCCTTTACATGGTTTTTGTGCGTCCTTGTTACTGGTAAAGATCCTCTGTCCTCCGTTCCGCACGTTATATCTGTTTTGAATTGCGGCGAGGACTTTGAGTTACTTGTACTTCTGTGAAATCCGTGATTGCCTGAGACTGAAATACCGTTTATTTCCTAAGTGGCCGTGTTGTCATTTGACAGTTAATTGAATATCCGTACATCAAATAGCGAAACAAATCAGCTCTTTAGTCACCGTTGCCCATAACATTCAATTCCCTTTAATCACTACTAAAGGACGCGCTACAAAGGAGACTCGCCGCCGTCTTTTTTTTTCTCCTTCACTAAATCAGCATGATCTAATTGTAAAGTGATTTTTAGATCTCCTGCTCCCTTCTCTCCAAGGCGATGCATTGGCGACAGGTAGGAAGAACAAAGCGCCGTATTATATGCGCTAAAGTGTTTGTTTATAGAAAGCGCAAGGACTTTTTTTTGTCTCCTATCACGGCTGATGCGAGTTATTCAAAGGATGTTGTCGGCGGTGACACACCATTTTCTTTAGTTCTAATCATACTTTCCTGTATTGTATACAGCCCCATTTTATGCCCTTCAACACAATGCTGCATTGTGGAACCGTAATAGAAGACAACAATATTGATTTTTCTACTATTAATAGTCTTATGTACACAGTTGAGTCACATTATTATGATCACTTCCTACTTTTGATGTTGGCAGTTCATGAAGGAAGACGTGCTGTGAGCTGGCTAGGTGGGTACATAAGGTATATGATAGGCTGTCTGCACATATATTCCTGTTGCTCTCATGGGTAATAGGAGAAAGCTGGCTGTGACTGTGAAACTGCATGATGAGAAAACTAGTAGCGCAATGGTTGGCACCGTTGCCGTGCTGCTCCAAACATAGGATTCTAGTCCAACCTGTGAAATGTATTTGTTGTATATGCGCCTGAAGGTGTGTATGGAGTGTGTATGCTTGTATGTATGCAAAACAGAAAAGCAAGGTAAATCCGCTCACCAGGCGTTAGGCCAACTCAAACACCAACCGGGTGCAGGGAGGGAACATCCGGCTAATAATGTTGAAATCTTAACTTGCAAGCACAAAAGTTTGGATTCCAGCACTCTATAGAGATTTCTTAAAATGCACAAGTTTATTTAATTTCTTTTTTTTTTTAAAATATAAAAACAAAGAACAATCCATGCCTATTTACGCGTTTCGAACCTCACTATGGGTTATTATTCATATATTTACAGAGTACAGAGTGTGTATGCTTGTATGTATACTCTTGAGTACGGAGTGTGGATACTTGTATGTATACTCGTGAGAACGGAGTGTGGATGCTTGTATGTATACTCGTGAGTACGGAGTATGGATACTTGTATGTATACTCATGAGTACGGAGTGTGGATACTTGTATGTATACTCATGAGTAGGGCGGGTGTATGCCTGTATGTATACTCATGAGTACGGAGTGTGGATACTTGTATGTATACTCATGAGTACGGAGTGTGGATACTTGTATGTATACTCGTGAGTATGAAGTGTGTATGCTTGTATATATACTCGTGAGTATGGAGTGTGTATGCTTGTATATATACTTGTGAGTACAACGTGTGTATGCTTGTATGTATACTCGTGAGTGCAGAGTGTGTATGCTTGTATGCATACTCGTGAGTGCAGAGTGTGTATGCTTGTATGTATACTCGTGAGTACAGAGTGTGTATGCTTGTATGTATACTCGTGAGTGCAGAGAGTGTATGCTTGTATGTATACTCGTGAGTGCAGAGTGTGTATGCTTGTATGCATACTTTTGTGTATACTTGAATATATACTCATAAGTATAGAGTACATATGCTTGTGTCATTCTCCTCCATGTATGAAGTAAGTATGCTGTGTCTGTATGGATTATGTATGTTCTCCCTGAGTTTCTAAGGATTTCCAGGATCCATCAAAACGGCTTTTTATTAAATTAAGCCTGAAATTTATATGAACATTTGAAATGAATATTTGATTCATATTTTGGCAGGAGAAGGCTTCTTGTCTTGATCCTTGCATAGCCTTACGGGAAAAAGGTCAGCTTCTTTCTACTTCCCGAGGGACTGCAATAGATCACCTTGCTGAGCACTTCTTTTTTGCACTTGGGTAACAGAGAACTCACTTTTAAACATTCCATGTATTTGCATGCTATAGTGCTATGTTACCCTTTCCTGAAAATAAAGGGCTATATACTAAAATATATAACAGATGTTGATGGGAGTTAAGGTATGTCCAGACGACAAGCAAAATGTACTTGTCGGATTCTCAATGGATTTTACCAATGAAAACTGCGTCAGAGCGGTCGTCAACAAGTATTTTATGTGGATTTTAGGGAATTTTTCTTCCGGCGAATTTACAGATAGGGGAATCTCTCTCTCTTTGGGGAGAGCACCATATAGGTGTGTGGAGTTTTGAGATTGCCTTTTTGCCCTCCACTAAGCATCTGCATTCAGGGCCATCTTTTCCATTGGGCACACTAGGCAGTTGCCCGGGGGCCTCACAAGTATAAGGGCTCCTGGTGGTGCATGTATGTCCCAGGAATACAAAAAACATAGCCTGGATCCCTTGGCCGGTTTTGCTTATTTAACGGTTTGTCTGTTTTTGATGTGCAAAAAGTTAAAAACCATGGTGGAGAAGGGAGTCAAAGGCTCCCTGCCCTGCCAACTAGTCATGTAGGCTGCAGGCTGCCGGTGTCCAGAGATAAGTGGCATGATAATATGGGTGTATTTGAGGGGGGCTTGAGGCATGGCCAAGTGTGATGTCATTTATTTGAGAAAACCACATTCAAAAATGTAAACCTGGGACCAAATACAATTAAACCTTTATTAATATATCATTAAAACCTAAATACAAGGACAAAAACTAAGACAATCCCTACACTTATAATCCCTTACAAAAGTACTAAAACTACCTAGCCAATTAAAGCGGAGTAGCCGCCCCGATAAGGGTGCCCCCACCAGGAACCTAGACTATCGAATCTTAGTATACCCCTACTATAAAACTATAAAGTGCCCAATGTTAAAGTGTCCACAAAATATACTATACACATATAAAGAAATTCCCTGTAAATATACCAATTATAACTTAACAGGAGTAAATAAACCTGATACGATAGCCAAAAAAACTCCTAAAAAGTCAACAAACAAATCCGACGCGTTTCACTGCAGGGCCCACTGCAGTGTTATGCCCAGGGGCCCATAATTCTGTTAAGACGGCTCTGTCTGCAGTCAGAGAACAAGTCCCAATTATGTCTTTGGGGTTTGGGACACAGATCCGCACATGGAATAGGACGGAAGAATAAACATGTTTGAAATTTTTTTTATTCTTGAAAACTGAAGGAGAAAATAGGCCTTGTATGAACTACAAAATGTATTTTCTATTGAGGTCAATAGGGATGATTTACTTTCGGTTCTAGACAAGTATTTCAAGTGGGAATCTGTCTGGATTTCCACTTGTCATCTGGTCGTAACCTTAGAAGGATCCAGCGTCTTGAATTTCAGTACCCAGTTATTTTGTTCTCCATAGGGATAAGCCACCATCACAGGTTTCTGGTTGCGGATTTCCCTTCTATCCCATTGATAAAATGTGCAGACCTAGCCAAGTGTGCATATGTATGGAGGAACAACTGTTGGCCAAACCGGCATTCGGCCAACAACTTTTTACTGTGCCTGGGCACTTATGGAATGGGGCAGATCTAGTAGATCACAAACATGACTTTGCTTCTAGAAATGTAATATCCTTTCACAGGCTCATATTTAGGGCGGTTGTTTAAATATTAAACTCTATAAACATTAATATTTGTTAGTTTTTCCTTATGCCAGTGCAGTTTTTGCTCTACATCAGGTGTTTTTGTTTAAAATTGAATGCCCGTGGGCTGAACCTGGCCCACCAAATCATTTTATGTGGCCCCTGAGAGTTGAGACATAAGTCGGAACGGAAAAAGTCTAAACACTGAAGGACCGACTCTCTACTTTCCTGGACTATGCAGACAGAACATGGCTGAGGCGGCAGGGCCAGGCCAGGGAGCAGGCGCCATCTTGGATTCTGAGCTCTGTTGCACACTTCTGCGCCACTCTGTTCAACTACTCACAGATGGTGGCACAGCTTTGACAGTCCTTTCCAGGTATCCGAGCCACCCTCAAAAGGCCCTTTGGGGGCAACCATAATGCTAATTTGGCCCTTGGTGAAAATGAGTTTGACAAACCCCCATCTCTGCCCTGATATAAGAATAACAATAATAATACAAGAATATCACCCCCAAAATGGTTGTGAATGCATATAATATATATATATATATATATATATAATATATATATATATATTATATATATATATATATATATATATATATATATATATATATTATATATCATGCATATAAATCATGGCACTTTATATAAGGCAAAAAAAGAATAAATTGTGGAGGACGCTATAAAGTTTTGGCTGAATCATGTATGGTGGGTTCACACATCACAGTTGAAAAATGCAACAAAAACTGTAGCTATTAAAAAGACGCGTATGTTCATTAAACGGGTTTTGCCATGATGTGATGTTGACGTGGGATCCTCTAAAATGGGTTTTTAATCACTTTTCTAAATATTTGTGATTACAAAAAGTGAAGCCTCTGAGAGCTACAACATTGCTCAGTCCCCCTTAGTTTCCTGAAAGTTTACATCAGACACGACCAGGAGCTAACAGGCAGCTGATCTGGCTGTGCTTGCATGTTTGCACTTCTTATCTGATGACAGGGAACATGAAGGAGCTCAATAGATAAATATACAACCGCCTTTACATAATTGTAAGCAACCTATACGTTCCTGGGTCTCACTTTGGGATCTTCCCTGGGATTCCCATAGTCCAAACAATTCAATATGACAAAGGTGGACCTGTATATTAGGAAAATTATTCTTCTTTATTCCAAACACGACATACTTTCATACAATCAATAAAATCATCGCATCTGTATCAGTCAAAAGACTAGTAGACGTAGGTTGCATAACAGGTAAATACCTTAGTAGCGCTTCACTGCGTTTTGTAGGACAGGAGTAGCATGGACAACCGGCCGGGTGAACGCCGCAATGATTGGTCCAATTGGTTTACCACTGTAAAGCTGCAATAACTATAATGAGGTAAAGTAGAAGCCTTTTGCCGGCCTGAATATTTTGTGATTTCTGCATCCTTTTTTGGTGTTCTGTCTTTCTCATTGTACCACGCACTACTTTTAACTTGAGCTATATTAATTTCACTTTTGTTTAAAGGGGTTTTGCCATGATCTCATTTCATACCTTCTGCCTCTAGCTCTTCAGCTCTGGGTGCTCTGTGTGCTCAGAAGGGGGCGTGTGTGATTTGTTTGAATTGCATATCATGTGACCCTGCAGGATGACATCACCAGGCCTTTCCTCTCTGTAGTCAAGGAAAGGTCTGTTTATGTAAAGAGCTGTGAGTAGCTACATTGTAGCTCTTTATCAATGCACATACCTCACTGAAGTTTTTTTTTTTTTTTTTTTTTTTGCAATATTTTTGTAATTAGTAATGTTTACAGAGGACAGGAGTAGAATTACCGCATCCGGGGTTTGAACACTCAGTAACTGCCTGAGAAGAGAGGTGATGAAGAGCACTCATCCCTGGTCGTATCCCCTGGAGACGAGCTGTAAACAATGTATCACTAAAGGAGCAGCTAAAAGTAAAACAGTTCAGAATTTTTAATAATAATGAATGGTGAAAATGTTTATTATTTAATTTGCAAGAGTCCCACGTCAATTTTACTTTGTGGCAAAACCCCTTTAAAACTGTGAAAATTGAAAAACACCGCATGTAAACCCAGCCTTAAAGTCAGTGATTTGGGAATGTGATTCATCCACATACGTTTGGACATATTGTATTAATAGAGACTTGTGCTATATTTAGAGAATATGGTGATGATGATGATGATCTATTATCTTGCTTGGTCCAGATTTTTTCCATCATTAACTTCCTTTTTCATTTTTTCTCTCCGGCAGCTCCAGACAGACAGGGCTGTGACTCGCACATTCGCTTCCCTGTGCCTCCGAACACCAAGCACTGGATTGCTCTCCTGCAGCGCGGAAACTGCACATTCAAAGAGAAAATCCTCAGAGCGGCGTCCCATAATGCCACCGCTGTGGTCATCTATAACAACAATTCTAATGAAGATACCGTGACCATGACTCATCCAGGTAATGTCAAAGGTTGTGAGCAGATGATGATGAAGGACATTATTACCGTAATTGAATTCAGCACCATAAGTATGATAAGTATGGAGGATTCTTATTGAAATCCTTGTGTGTAAATTCTAATTTGAAAGTACATAGATGAGCAATCATGGTCATGAGATATAGTAGTATACACTAGGGTTATTGTATAGTCGTAGCAGCTGTCGTACCTATATACCAGTATCACCTGCAGTAAACATATTATAGTACAGATAATGATGGTCATATAAAGCCAGCTATAATACATATTAGTATTGTATATACGCAGTCGAATCACATTATTATTATAAACACCAGCTAATATCCCAGATAACTGCGATGAGCAGCACAGACAGTAGATGGGCTGAGAGTGACTCAATGAGGTCCTGGTAGGTGGTCACAGGTATTTTGACCCAAATGCATCCTACAGCTGCTGGAGAACACGAACACCGAAGTGGTCCCACTCAATTGGGTTCAGAACCAGGGTAGTAAAACAAGTCTTGATTATGTTCTCTCAACCAATGTTGAACATTTCCAGCCGTGTGTTATATCACATTGTCTTGCTGGAAGATACCTGGAGACGACAATCAGCATGCAAATATCTTGAGAATGTCTTCCACGTGGATGAGTGGCCCAAAGAATGCCCCAAATACATTCTCCAGAGCATAACATTGCCGCCACAAACAAAACAAAGAATTGTTATCAGGACTTCACTAAGTATATATATATATATATATATATATATATATATATATATATATATATAATTATCATATTAATTTTAAAGTTTTAAATTTATCTATATATTAGGAGGACGCCAGGGCTTTTGCCAAAATTAAAAAATCGGGTTCAATGAGATAATCAAAAACATGTTTTTAACAAAAAGCATATTAAAAAATTTTACTTTGATAATTTTATTTAAAAAAAAAGATTAAAAAATGGAAAATGGATACAATTGGGCAGTTTATTTCTATTGGGTTTCTGAGAGCCCGGAATTACCGGGCTGAAACCAAACCTCCAGGACCTTGAAATGCTTCTTACGGAGCCACTTCTTAGTTGCCCTGACTATGTATTTTGGGCCATTGTCCTGCTGGTAGACCCAGCTACGACCCATCTTCAATGCTCTCACTGAGGGAAGGAGGTTGTTGGCCAAAATCTCGCAATAGATGGCTCCATCCATCCTCCCTTTAATACAGTCAAGTTGTCATGTCCCCTTTTCAAACAAGCACCCTCAAAGTATGATGTTTCCATTCTATGCTTGATGGTTGTGACGGTGTTCTTGGGATTGTCCTCATCCTCTTTCTTCCTCTAAACACAGCGGAGTGGAGTTCATACCAAAAAGTTCTATTTTGGTATTATCTTACCACATGACCTTCTCCCATGCTTCATCTGGATCACCCAGATGGTCATTGGTGAACTTCAAACAGGCTCGGACATGTGCTGGTATGACCAGGGGACCTTGCGTGCCCTGCAGGATTTTAAACTATGACAGCATAGTGTGTTACTAATGGTAATCTTTGAGACTGTGGTCCCAGTTCTATTCAGGTCATTGACCATGTCCTCCAATGTAGTTCTGGGCTGATTCCTGAACTTTCTCAGAATCATCCTTACCCCGCGAGGCGCAATCTTTCATGGAACTCCAGACCAAGGAAGATAGACAGTCGTCTTTTGTTTCTTCCATTTTCTAATAATTGCGGCAATTCTTACCAAGCTGCTTGTCTGTTGTCCTGTAACCCATCCCAGCCTTGTGCAGGTTTACAATTTTGTCCCTGGTATTCTTAAACAGCTCTTTGTTCTTGGCCATGGTGGAGAGGTTGGAGTGTGATTGAGTGTGTGGAAAAGTGTCTTTTAAACAGGTAACAAGGTCAAACAGGTGCAAATAATACAGGTAATAAGTACAGAATAGGAGGACTTAAAAAAAAATAACAGAACTCTTGCTGGTTGGAAGGTGATCAAATACTTATCTCATGCAATAAAATGCAAATTAGTTATTTAAAAATCATACAACTTTCTGGAATTTTTTTTTTTTTAGATTCTGTCTCTTACAGTTGAAGTGTACCTTCGATAAAATTTACATACCCCTAAATTTTTTGTAGACTGCTGGTGTTTTTCCCTGCAATATGTAAAGTGCTATATAAATAAACACACGAGGACTGTACTTTAATTTAAATTCAGAATGTTCCATCCTAGTGAGTATACACTGACCCTGGGCTTGGGACACCTTGAGGTGGCAGACTTGTTTTTGCCATGTTGACATGTAATTTTCAGTATGCCCTTGATCAGTTTTTATTGCTGTGTTTTCAAGGCGAGATGGAAAGAAAGCAGCTGCTCTGGTATTGTTTCTCAGTTTTTTCTTTGTATTTACCATGTAGAATTCATTTTAAAGTAGGGGTATGTTCACATGGCGGATTTGGACGCTGATTCTGGGCACAGATTCCATATCCAGAATAAACGTCCAATCTAACTGTAAAGTGATTTTCATTACATCCTAAATAAAATTATTTTACTTGAGTATTATAAAGAATAGGAGGCAGAAATCTGCTTCGGGTAGACTACGCCATTTTCTCGCTGAAATTCCAGACATGCTAGCACAACTTTTTTAATGAGGAAACAACACTTTTTTGTTGCTGACAGTGTCGTGTGAACTTACATTCAAGCTTGTTAATTATGCTGTGATACCAATTATGTGTTGATATTTCTTATTTTTTCAATAATAAAACAGATGGATCCCCCAGGTTCATCTGAAGCGATGCAGGGACAGGAGGAGGATCGCAGATCTTTCTTCTTTCCTCACACTGTCTGCTCTGCTCGTACCAACTTCTTTCCTCACACTGCCTGCTCTGCTCGTACCTTCTCTGCTTTGCACACAAGGTGTGAGAGCTATAAATATATGCAATGTCAGTCTGGTCTAGCTCTTGGAAGGTAGTAAGCGATTTAAAGTTATTTGGAGCCTTTAAAATCAGCCTTTTGTAGCTTAACTGATACTCACGCTTTGCTCTTATATAGTATTATACTTTGGGTAAGAGGTTAACAGGATGATGCCCATTTGCTACATTGAATTGTTTCCACATACAGTGCCTTGCGAAAGTATTCGGCCCCCTTGAACTTTTCAACCTTTTGCCACATTTCAGGCTTCAGACATAAAGAAATAAAATTGTAATTTTTTTTGTGAAGAATCAAAAGTGGAATGAAATTTATTGGATATTTTAAACTTTTGTAAAAAATAAGAAACTGAAAAGTGGGGCGTGCAAAGTTATTTGGCCCCCTTAAGTTAATACTTTGTAGCGCCACCTTTTGCTGCGATTACAGCTGCCAGTCGCTTGGGGTATGTCTCTATCAGTTTTGCACATCGAGAGACTGAAATTCTTGCCCATTCTTCCTTGGAAAACAGCTGGAGCTCAGTGAGGTTGGATGGAGAGCGTTTGTAAACAGCAGTTTTTAGCTCTTTCCACAGATTCTCGATTGGATTCAGGTCTGGGCTGTGACTTGGCCATTCTAACACCTGGATACGTTTATTTGTGAACCATTCCATTGTAGATTTTGCTTTATGTTTGGGATCATTGTCTTGTTGGACGATAAATCTCCATCCCAGTCTCAGGTCTTTTGCAAACTCCAACAGGTTTTCTTGCAGTATGGTCCTGTATGTGGTTCCATCCATCTTCCCATCAATTTTAACCATCTTCCCTGTCCCTGCTGAGTAAAAGCCCAAACCATGATGCTGCCCCCACCATGTGTGACAGTGGGATGGTGTGTTCAGGGGGATGAGCTGTGTTGCGTTTACACCAAACATATTGTTTTGCATTGTGGCCAAAAAGTTGGATTTTGGTTTCATCTGAGCAGAGCACCTTCTTCCACATATTTGGTGTCTCCCAGGCGGCTTGTGGGAAACTTTAAACAAGACTTTTTATGGATATCTTTGAGAAATGGCTTTCTCTTTACCACTCTTCCATAAAGGCCAGATTTGTGCAGTGTACGACTGATTGTTGTCCTATGGACAGACTCTCCCACCTCAGCTGTAGACCTCTGCAGTTCATCCAGAGTGTTCATGGGCCTCTTGGCTGCATCTCTGATCAGTCTTCTCCTTGTTTGAGATGAAAGTTTAGCGGGACTGCCGGGTCTTGGTAGATTTGCCATGGTCTGATACGCCTTCCATTTCAATATGATCGCTTGCACAGTGCTCCTTGGGATGTTTAAAGTTTGGGAAATCTTTTTGTATCCAAATCCAGCTTTAAACTTCTTCACAACAATATCACGGGCCTGCCTTGTGTGTTCCTTGGTCTTCATGATGCTCTCTGCGCTTTAAACAGAACCCTGAGACTATCACAGAACAGGTGCATTTATACGGAGACTTGATTACACACAGGTGGATTATATTTAACATCATCAGTCATTTAGGACAAGATTGGATCATTCAGAGATCCTCACTGAACTTCTGGAGTGAGTTTGCTGCACTGAAAGTAAAGGGGCCGAATAATATTGCACGCCCCACTTTCATTTTTTTTTTTATTTACAAAAGTTTAAAATATCCAATAAATTTCGTTCCACTTCACAAATGTGTCCCACTTGTTGTTGATTCTTCCCCAAAAATAATTTTTTTTAATATCTTTATGTTTGAAGCCAGAAATGTGGCAAGAGATTGAAAAGTTCAAGGGGGCCGAATACTTTCGCAACAGTAATAGAGCCAAAATATGTCAGCCATTATGCCCCATATACCAGCCATGGAATCCTTGGCCTATCGCCATAGAATAGGCGTTATACACTGTCATGCCTGGAGTGTTCCTTTGATTGTTGTCCAATCTGGACTTAGAAAATGGGACAAAAAGGTTGGGGTGGGGTTCCCTGGATCCATCACTGCCTTGTGCATTTTCTCATTGACTACAAGACAGAAGCTACAGAGGTCTGTAATTGTTTCAGAAAGAATGTCATTTTTGCAAATGTGTCTTGGTGTTCTCCTCCGACGAGCCCTACGATTTACCATCTTATCACTATCTACTTTATCATCTCTGGCAATCTTAACTGCATTCACTCAGAAGCTTTGCTTAGTATCTTATCTGGTAGATAAATGCTGAAGTAGGATTTATCCTCTTCTATTACTGCACACTGACTAAAGTGGATCTGTCAGCGAAATACTTTACGCAATGTTAAAAGGAATCTATCACCGCTATTGTTTTTACTAATTAATATGAGATACTAATACATTTTCTTTTCTACTAAGCCGTTATTATTTTCTGATTGTAGTTTTTTTTTTTCTGTTTTCTGTATACGATTATTGGGGCTGCATTTAGAGAGATGCTTTATGTACATAGGAGCCTGTGGACAGGAGCAGACCCATTGACTTCTATAGGAGAGTTTTCTAGGCATGCTCTGTGACCTGGGAAGAAATCACTGTGCAGGAGGTGGAGAGGTGAAGCTGGGACTATCTCCTATTGTGACTGATTTAATCCTGTGTTATCTATACATTGGTGCAAGAAAAGAGGGCAAAGCACTCCTTAGTTTAATAAACTTAAGGGAATGCACACTATAATGTATCTTCACTCACCTCGTTCAGTTGTGCATCAGGAAGGCACATCTCTCCGCAGACGTATCACAGCGGCTTACGCGCCGCTGACAATGCATGTCATTGGGGCCGGCCAGGAGCCGGCCCCCCGTGCTTTGGGAGTACGCGCTGATCAGCGCGTGCTTCCAAAACACCCCGCATATTAGGGCACGTATGGTACGCGCCCCAATAAGCTGTGTGAACATAGACCAGAGAGTTTTTAATAACTATGTTTAATTGTCCTTAGTAATAAAATATTTTTTTATGGGGATTTATTCAATTATTGCGGATATGATTAATTTTATTAGCAGTACCAACATGAATTAATTATTTTGTAGATACCTATTAAGAGAAGTCCATGTGGGGACCAAAACATTCAAACAAGAAGGTGTCTATGAAGTAACTTTTAATGATTTTCTGCCTGAGAAATAATGATACTGATTATTTGAAGATTGAATTAATAAAGTACATTTCATGATTGGATGAATATATATAATGTGTGTGTGTGTGTGTAAATATATGTATGTAAATGTATAGTATATATGTCTGTGTATATGTATATAAATAGATGTTTATTTATATACAGTATGGGCGACATGTATGAACGGGGCTGCGCCAGGCGTCTTTTCAGCTCGAAGACTAGCGCTGCCCTGTTCGCTCTATTTTTAATCAGGCGCACTCCAATATCAGGCGCATAACAGAGCGCCCGCAGCACTTTGTAATACGCCTGAGATTGGGGGCGTTCTAGGGGTGTGTCACACTACAACCATAGGATTCTACACATTTATGACTGTTTATCGGTAAATCCAGGCGCATTACTGCTGGAAACGGTAGACCACATTAAAAGAATTGTCGCTTTGTAGCTAGAAAGCGCTAAATCTGTGACCCACTGTAGAACAGATTCATAGATTCAGGCACATTCTACTCTACTAATGCGCGCAAAGAAATATTCTCTCTCATTATTCTGGCATTTGGTAAATCTAAATAATTTTGGTTCCTATTTGACCTAAAACAGGAAAGGTTTATTCTGATTTCATGTCAGATAGTGAGAAAAACAAGCAGATGTGTCTTTTTGTATAGTGTATTTAAAAGTCTGGTTTCAACGTTATATACCGTATTTGTGTAACTCCAAGTATCCTCTTGTTTCTTGCTCGCTGTACGTTCTAGCTGAGCAGGTGCAGGACTTGCTCGTTTCTGCTCATGTACAAGGTTTGCAGGGGAACACAATAAAATCCAAGCAGTTTTTACAGATGAGGCCTTGGGGATAAGTTAATGATTGAGCTATAAACTCCATGGTCTGCTAAATGTATCCAGTGTACAAGAGGAGCTGGGCAACCCTGATTCTGGGTCACCAGAAGGGTCTGCGGTCGGGTACCTCCCACTCAGCAGCTACACTTAGGCTATGTCCCTACGGCACAGGTTTGCGGCCGGTTTTTCAGCGGTTTTGCAGACTGTCTGAAAAACCGGCCGCAAACGAGCACAACGGGGCTCTATAGAAAACCATACATGCCAACTCTCCCGCTTTTGGCGGGGGGGTCCCGCTAATTGGGGTCCCCCCCGCCCTCCCGGCAGAGTTGGCATTCCTCCCACCGCCAGCAGGCAGCGGGGGTCCTTTAAATGACCGCGGCGACAGAGTAGCGCTGGTGCGCTACTCTGGGGCCGCTCCTACAGGCGGGTGAAGCGGCCCGGCGCGTCTTACTGTGCAGGGAGGAGGCAGGAGGGATCGTTCCCCTCCTCCCTTCTCCCCCTGTATGTACAGCGCCGGCCGGTGCGCGCTGTACATACAGATCAGCGTCGCAGGGGGCGTGACGCGCGGCTGCACTCACTCCCCCTGCGACGCTGAGGAGATCGGCCGGGAGATGCCCGGAGCTGCAGGGAGCCTGGTGAGGTAAGTGACTTTTATTATTTTATTTTTATTAGCTATAGGGGGGCACTACCTGGCTAACAAAGGGGGGCATCTACCTGACTACAAAGGGGGCAACTACCTGGCTACTAAAGGGGGCAACTACCTGGCTACTAAAGGGGGCAACTACCTGGCTACTAAAGGGGGCAACTACCTGACTACTAAAGAGGGCAACTACCTGACTACTAAAGAGGGCAACTACCTGGATACTAAAGCGGGCAACTACCTAACTACTAAAGAGGTCAACTACCTGGATAACAAAGGGTGCTGGCGGGGGCATCTACTTGGCTACAAGGGGGCATCTACTTGACTACAAGGGGGCATCTACTTGGCTACAAGGGGGCATCTACCTGCCTGTAAGGGGCACTGACTGGTTATGGGGGGCTACTACCTGGCTTTCTTCCAAAGCCATTATGCAGTTAGGCGGAGTGGGTGTAGCTTTTTGAAGGGGCGTGGCACACCAAAAAGATGGGCGTATCCATGCAAATTCTTTGGCGTGGCGCGCCGCCCTCTTCAAACTCCTGCTTTTCCATTTTCAAAAGTTGGCAACTATGTGGAAAACGGTTTTTCCGCCCTCGGGCCCCCCGAAAAACATTCAACATGCACATTCTATGTGCAAGTGAATGTGAAGAGAGAGGGCTTTTCTCCGCTCATCGGATAAACCGACCGCTATTTGTCCTCTGCCATGGGGACCCGGCCTTATTAACCCCTTGTGCTGTGCCAGTGCCTGAGAGGTTGACAAGTGTTGGTTTGGTACTTTCAGTGTAATTTAAAAAATCACCATTATGGCAAGTGTAGAGTCATGACATTTGCTTTATGTAGAGGATTTCTCCAGGATTATAGAGATCGAGTGCATTGTGTACATAGCTGGGAATCAGGACTTCAGAAAAGACCCTTCCTCTGTATGGATTGGTTACTGTTTGTACTGAGTGACTTGTTCTCTGGGTCATTAGTTCTGTGTGTATCTTGCCCATATACCAGATCCAGCACTGTCCTTAAGGGGATATTTCAATCTCATTGATTAGCTTTAAACATGCAGGCAATGGTAAGTAAACATTTTACTGATTCAAAAGAGCTTTATTGAGAAGTATAAAGCAGCACACAAAACAAAATAATTAAAAACAGGGGACCAATGGGGTCAATATAACATCAAATACACATCAGCAATTCCCAAGAAAAAACCTCTTGGGTCTAACATATCACGTTGATTGTGGTAAGTAAACATTTTTACCAAATACACTTCTGTTCTGATTTTGCTTCATTTTAAAAATACAGCAGGTTATCTAGCCTGCTTGTTTACAGATTGTTTCCTAGGTTACCTACCACATCTGTACTTTAGCAGTGGTGTTCAGGCTTTTGGGTAACAAGTATAGACATTTAAACCTAAATCCAACATGGCTTCTACCTTCTGTTAAAAGGGCAATAAATAATTAAAAATGGCATTCAAAAATGTAAGTCAGATGGGTCCGTATTAGCCTTTGAAAATGACGAAGCACTTAAGAAAATCTGTAAAAAAGTGATCAAAGCAGCGAAAATACAAAATGAAAGGCAGGTGGCCAAGGACAGCAAGACAAACCCCAAGAAATTCTTTAAATATATAAATTCCGAAATGCCAAAGTCAGAGCAAGTAGGACCCTTAATTAACAGTAATGGGTAGCTGGTCACTGGGGATCAGGAGAAGGCAGAGCTACTAAATAGGTTCTTCAGCTCTGTATATACTAACGAGCAGAAAGCGGGCCCAGTGCTGGTGTAGGTAGTGTCAGTACTAATGGGAGCAGTGCTAGAGCTGATGGGAGTGGGCCCAGTGCGGAGATAATCGGTGTAAGAACTGTTGATACATCAACTAATATAATAATTTGGCTGAGTGTAGAATTGGTCCAGGACAAGTTAAATAAACTGAATGTGAACAATTCTCCAAGCCCAGATGGCTTACACCCAAGAGTTGTTAAAGAGCTCAGCTCGGTTATCGGTGTGTATCGGTGTATATGATATTTAGAGATTCTCTGGTATAGTACCAGGAGACTGGCGCAAGGCAAATGTAGTTCCCATTTTCAATAAAGGCTCCAAGTCTTGGCGAGGTAATTATAGACCAGTAAGTTTAACTTCTATTGTGGGAAAACTGCTTGAGGGGCTCATAAGGGACTATATACAGGAATATGTGGCTGAATATAACATTATAAGTGATTGCCAGCACGGTTTTACCAGGGATAGAAGTTGTCAGGCCAACCTGATCTGTTTTTATGAAGAGGTGAGTAGAAGTCTGGAAAGCGGGTCGGCTGTGGATATTGTATTTTTAGACTTTGCAAAGGTGTTTGACACTGTCCCGCATAAGCGTTTATTGGGTAAATTAAAATCCATTGGGTTAGAAATAACAGTGTGTAATTGGATTAAAAACTCAGAGAGTGGTGGTAAATGACTTCTACTCTGAGTGGTCCCCGGTTATGAGTGGTGTGCCCCAAGGCTCAGTATTGGGTCCTCTTTTATTCAATGTATTTATTAATGATATAGAGGAGAGTTTTATTAGCACTGTTTCTAGTTTTGTAGATGACACCAAGCTATGTAGTGTAGTGCAATCTATGGAAGATGTCCATAAAGTGCAAGCAGACCTGGACACACTCAGTATTTGGGCATCCACTTGGCAAATGAGGTGGATAAATGTAAAGATCTGCATCTTGATGCTAATAATCTACAGGCATCATATGTCCTACGGGGGAAAAAACTTGGAGAATCGCTTGTTGAGAAAGATCTGGGCGTTCTTTGTAGATCATAGATTACAGAACAGCATGCATGGACTCGCAGCACAAGGATGTAATTTTACCACTGGTGCGGCTCGCTTGGAATATGCTGTTCAGTTCTGGGCACCAGTTTATAGAAAGGATGTAGTGGAGCTAGAGAGAGTGCAAAGACGAGCAACCAAACTAATAAGGGGAATGGAGCGTCTTAGTTATGAGGAAACATTAAAATAATTAAACTTATTTACTCTTGAGAAAAGACGGCTCCGTGGAGACATAACTCATGTATATAAGTATATAAATGGTCCCTACAAAAAGTATGGGGAAAAAGCGATTTCATGTAAAGCCCCCTCAAAAGACAAGAGTTTAAAGAAAGACTTAGATATCTACCTGAAACTAAAAAAATATGAATACATATGTAGCCATATAAAATTCTAGATCCAGTCTGATGGCAACTCTGGGATCAGAAATAAAATCTTCCTTAGAGCAGATTGGTTCTTGCCTTATGGGTTTCAAAGCTTTCACCTATAGGAAACCTAAGCTTCAAAAACCTCCTTATTTCCCTCCCTTCACCCATATTTTCCCCACCCTTGGTTGAACTTGATGGACATATGTCTTTTTTTCAATCGTTCTACCTATGTAACTATGATGTAATGCCCTGTTATGTCTTAACAGCAGGAGGGGGCTGGATGTCTGGGTTCACGAGGGTGCATGTTCAAATATACATTTAGGCATAAAATGAACAACAGTACCATTGCAAGAGCTCTTACCAATGTGACGTTCCCCCAGGTAAAAGTTGCTGGCTTCAAACATTTCTGATGCTACTATATGTTGTTTTCAAAGCAGCATTGGGATTGCGAAGGCTCAGGCCAGCGGCGTGATGACATCTTCAGAGCAGCGCTGGCCTGGACTGGTAATCAAGCTAGTAATCAAAATATTCCTGCTCTCAAGAGAAAGATATCACGTGGCAGATCCAGGAAAGCAAAGTAAACTGTGAGATGGGAAAACCCTTTTAAAAGGCGTTCCCACCATAGACCTTGATTGCATAAAAATAGGACATACCATCAAAGCCTGAAAAAAAGAAAAAAGCCAAAAAACTTATTTTAAAAATGCCCCCCAGGGGTACTTTTCTGACCTTATTGCAAGCACAATATGTAAAATGAAGTAATAAAAAAATAAATAAACATCCATTACTAAAAAGTGACACAATTTACGAGCCTCATTTTAACACCACTGTTGGTGTTAAAAAAGAAATGCAATTTTTTTTTAAATAAAAATAATTTTTTTTTTCTATTTTCCCTCATATTCATTGAAAAAAAAAATAAAAGAAAAAAGAAAAATAAAAACTATCATGAAAAAAAGAGAAAAAACTTGTAGAAAGACAGAGCGCGGAAAAGCAATATAGCGTTCAAATGGTCGTGTGGAATAAAAAATGTGCCTGGTGAGGAAAGGGGGTGAACGACCCGGTCAGAAACTGGTTAAGGGCTTCTCCTGTATTTTGTGAACCGGGATGACGGGTACTTGAAGGTAGGCGACTTCATCCCAGGCAGTAAAGGGGGCGCAAGGAGGTATGGAGGGAGCCGAATTTTCCATCAGAGGCGGTATATGCCTTATTTGCCTGGGGCACCAGTTTACCTTGTCCCACTCCTGAACCCCAATAATATCATTTAAAGGCTCAGGGGAGGGAAAGTTGGTGCTGGAGCTTGAGATCCTTTGCTGAACTGAGTAAGATCACTGAGTTATTGCTCTAGGATAGCAACCTTTTGGCCTTGGCTCTGCTACAGGGTTTTGGTATTTTCTTTATTTTTGGAATTTTAATCCCTATAATTTTCTGTGCCCACTTTAGGGGTTCAGTTTTCATGGTGCCCTCCTGAGGTTCCTTAAAGGGGTTGTCTCACTACAAGGATTGCTTTTTATGTTAAAGATCTTGCAAAAACAAGTAACTTTGCAATATGTGTCCATTAACAATGTCCTACCTATTCCTAGATATCTCTTCTTCTATGGGCTACCTCAGCTCCTCAGGTCGCTATAGCTACAGACCTGTTTGATCTATCCTGATAGGCTGCCAGCACTGGCTGCTATAGCTACAGACCTGGCTTCTATTGCAGTCTAGTAAAAGCCAGTAAACACGCCCCTGAATTCAAAGTGAAACCAAGAAAACAGGACTGAGATGAGATGAATCAATGTAGTGAGACAACCCCTTTAAAGGGATTTTTCAAGACTTTTTTTTTTTTTAAAATAAAAAACCTCCCCACTGTGCTGAAATAGAAAATGAACCTTTATTTACCTTACCCATCACCATTGCTCTAGTGATGACGTCACGTTCATGTATCACATGATGCTACAGCCAATCACTGATCTCTGTGGTCACAGGCTGAGGCCAGAGATTGGCTGCAGCATTATGTGATCCATGAACGTGATGTCATCAGTGAGAGACCCGGGGAAGAACACTGGAGCTCTGACAGCGCTGGAACGGGAGAGGTAAGTAGGGGATCATTATCTATTTTAGCAGTGGAGAGTGGAAGGGAGTTATCTGATATACAAATGTCAAAATATGAATAGCCATGGTAGAGATCAACCTCTGCAGCAGTTTCCTGCTCCTCAGTCGTGTTCTTCCCACTTACTTATAGGCGCCTCCAGTGTAAACAAGGTGTTCTTTTTTTAGACCTCAGCTATATATGTAAGGAATGCTGCGGAAGTTGCACTGGGTCTGGTGACCACAACCTCCTCGCTTTCCAGTTGACAGCTATGTCTAGGATCACTAGAGAAACATAGGGAAGCAGTGAGGTTGAGGCAACTTGTGGGCAAGCAGCTTTGAACATGGTCATGCTGCAGGCTGCAGAGTGTGTGGGTCCGAGACGTACAAGAAGGATTTAAAAATGTACATAATTCACATAATAATTGAGAGCTCGTGCTCCTTTCACAGTTTTTTTCTTTAAGTTTGGACAGTCTTATTGTTTAGAGAAAATTCCCAGCGATCAGATGTAATCTGTAAAGAAACGTGGCAACAAGTGTTCAGTTTTTCTGCAGCACCTCCACAGGAGAAGTGAAGTATTGCACACTGTCTATGGATAGCAATGGGTTGTCTGTGTAATGTTTGTATGTTTGCAGCTTCTCTAGCTATACACACACAATCGAGTCACATCATTATGACCAGTAGCTAATATCCCAGATAATCGCCATGTGCAGCATAGACAGCAGCTAGATGGGCTGGGGGTGACTTGGTAAGGTACTAGTAGGTGATCACAGATCTCTGGAAAGCTGCTGGAGTGTGTGTATGTGTGGAGGGGGGATCCATAAAGCCAACACGACCATGTAGGTGGTCCCAGAGATGCTCAATTGGGATCAAATCAGGAGAAAGAATGGGCGAGGGTAGTATTTGGAAGTCTTGGTTATGCTCTTCAAAAAG
>JAODAL010056393.1:0-23308 GCA_025379985.1 Phyllomedusa bahiana | reverse complement strand
CATCCTGTCTTGCCAATGAAGAGACAGATATCACTGACAGCTGGCTCTGTACCCATGCAGCTGTACAGCTGCACTTTCTGCACGGACGTTCCGGAACGTTATATAGTTACATACATAGGAGAAAACAAACGAAATATGAAGTCAGCTCACCTAATTCCTAATAGTCCCAGTGGTGAGATAGAGCTGGGTATAGCCAACGCCTAATAGTTCCAAGTACAAGAGAAGAACAAATATATCGGCTACATAGTCACCGTAGAAAATTCAGTTAAGATAAATCCACTTTATTAGAAAAAATATAGATATAAAAACATATGGTGAATAGCAGGAACAACCCATGCATGGGGAAGATGAAAGAAACGCAGCTTGAATGTCCGCTGATGATGCGTTTCGGAGGAAAGTTCCTAAGTCGTATCATAGTTACATAGTTACATATTGTGTAAGGCTGAAAAAAGACAGTCGACCATCCCGTTCATCCTATTGTGCTAAATTGTTGATCCAGAGGAAGAGGTCAATTGTCCTCATTTTAGGGAAAAAATTCCTTCCCGACTCCAACCTGGCAATCAGAATAAATCCCTGGATCAATGACCCCTCTCCAGAGTCCTAGTCACTGTAACTTGTTATATTGTTATACTCTAGAAATGCATCCAAACCCTTTTTGAACTCTGTTAGTGAATTCACCATGACAAGTTCCTCTGGCAGAGAGTTCCACAGTCTCACTACTCTTACAGTAAAGAATCCTTTTCTATGTTTATGTAGAAACCATTTGTCCTCTAGGTGTAGAGGATGCCCCCTTGTTCTGGATACAGTCCTGGGAATAAATAGATCTTGGGAGAGATCTCTATATTGACCTTTAATATATTTAAACATATTTATTATGTCCCATCATGGCCGTCTTTTCTGTAAACTAAATAACCCTAATCTTGCTAATCTTTCTGTGTACTGTAGTCCACCCAGTCCTTTTATTATTTTTGTTGCCCGCCTTTGCACCTGTTCCAGTTCTACAATGTCTTTCCTGTGCACTGGTGCCCAAAACTGTACACAATATTCCATGTGTGGTCTGACCAGTGACTTGTATAATGGGAGAATAATGTTCTCATCATGTGCATCTATGCCCCTTTTAATACAACCCATGATCCTGTTTGCCTTGGCAGCTGCTGCCTGACACTGGCTGCTACAATTAAGTTTACTGTCCACCAGGATTCCCAAGTCCTTCACCATGTCAATTTTTCCCAGTGCCTTTCCATTTAACAAGTAATTAAGAAACGTTAAACTGTTTAAAGTTGACAGGTGGTTGGTAAGTAGTTAAAGGGAACCTGTCACATAGGTTATGCCCCCCTTTCTAAGAACAGCGCAAGCTAATGACAGACATGCTGTTTCCAGCACTGTGTCCCTCATTCTGTAAGATGCTGCAGTTTTAGAGATTTTAATGCTCAAATATTATTCATGAGCAGATGTTAGCCCCACCCACCAAAGGCTAGCCCCGCCCACTGACAGTTATTCACATGTTCTACCTATTCAAAGTAAAAGGTTTATCAGTTGAGGTGGGTTGGGCTAGCCTCAAATTACTCTTTTCATGACGCTTTTCTGGCTGAAAACTGCCAGATTTGAGCATTAAACTCTCTAAAACTAAAGCATCTTACAGAATAAGGGACACAGCGCTGGAAACAGCATGTCTGTCACTAGCTTGTGCTGCCCTCAGCAAGGGGGGCATAATCTATGTGACAGGTTCTCTTCAATTAATTTGGTGCATCTTCCTCCAGCGTACTCTGCATTAAGTCCAGCATAAGAAATGCTAGCCTTCAATACATTCCCACACAGTTGGAAGACAGGTGCAGTATTAGATCAGGAAATGTCCCTGCTGCACCTGGGGATTCATCTGAAGAAACAGAGGCAATATATCATATCAATAATGGCATGTATGAGAATTAAAGAGGTTGTTTCACTACAAAGATTAGTTTTAAACATGTAGGCACCAGTAATTGATGCTTTGTTGTGGCGATAAGATATTATCAGCTCTGAGTGCACATAAGTTTCTCTCGGTTACTGTCCTGCTCTCCCTTTCTCTCTCTGCTCTGTCTTATGACAGCAGGGTTGAGGACAGGTCAGACTGCAGGCACCATGAGAAAAGTGTGTTATCTTAACAAGTAATTAGTCTCCTTTTGTTTGTTTAAATTAAGCTTTGTAGCTTTCTGCATTTATAGATTACATCTCCTGCTCTTATGCTCCTGCTTTTTGAAGAGCTATGAATGCTGAACTGCTATACTAATCACTTTTATCGAACCACCCACAGACTGACCAGGAAGAGACAGCATGCATAAATCTGAATCTCCTTTTGACTCTGAAACAGCGTAGTGACACAAACTCTTTAATGAGAAGTAATAGGGAAGGAATGTGCTTGTTGACAGTATATAAATATTTTAGAGTAACTATGCAACACTTGTCAGTTTATGTTAAAGGGGTTTTCTCAGCACGCTGTGTCACTGAGTCACATTGACTTTTGCCCTCACTCTTCTGAGGCTGTGGTGGTTCTACAGCAGTGATTAGCATATTCTACTTCAAACTGTTACTTTGACAGAGCAGGAGATTGTTATCTCTAACAAGTTTACAGAAAAAGTGATGCTTTTCAGTTCTCACTCAGAGCTCAGTGCCATCAGTTTGTCTGAGGGGTGATGTCACTCCCTGCTCTCAGTTAATCAGTTAACAGATGTGTGTCTGGTATGCAGGTTACCATAGAACTCTATGTGCACTCAGAAACCTGATAAAATGTCTTATCTCATGACTAAAGTAAAATCTATTGATCAATGTATTTAGAAAATGTTTTCATTTAACTGTCCCTTTATGTTGAAAGCTTATCTTCATAGTGAGAAAACTCCTTTAAAGGCATGGTATGACTTAATACTTTGAGCATTGTATGGCAATAATATTTATACACTTTATGGCAATTTTATTTGGCACCACAACATAATGGGATGAATGGGTATGTTCCCATGCTAAATTTGGACACAGAAAGGGAAGCAGGTTCCTTATTTAAAATTCATGTTGGATCCTGTGTCCAATCCAATTCACGTCTGTGAAGGTAATGTCTCATTGTTTTAAAGGGGGATTCTCATTACGATGATTAGCTTTTAACATTTAATGAAAGATTAAAAAACACTGTTGCTAAATACATTGCTTTGTCAATTTTTCTTTGGTCAGGAGATAAAGAAAATTCTATCTGCTCTTAGAGCAAGCTTCTCTGGTTTCTGACATCTCTCCCCTGCTCTCTCTTATCTTTTATTGCTCCAGGTTGCCATCATTCAATCCATCTTGATTCATTAAGTACAAAGTCTTATCTTTAGCAACGGACTTTGTTTACCTAACTAAATGACAAGATTTCACCCTTAAGAGCTCTGCAGCTTTGTCTACTATGTTTTACAAATCTCCTGCAGTCATCTCAGTGTAACAGAAATAGCTAGAAACAGCAGAACTGATATGCCAATCACTTTTATAGACCCATCCACAGCCTGAAAAGGATGTGTGAGTCGAAAGCTGTCTGTGGCTCTGTGAAACAACATGGTGAGAAAACCTCACTGACTCACAGGCAGTTTTGCACTCACTCTGTCTCCTCAGGCTGTGGGTGGTTCTACAGCAGTTATTAGCATATTCAACTTCAAGTCATTACTCTGACAGAGAAGGAGATTGTTATCTCTAACAAATTTACAGATAAAATAATGCTTTTTAGTTCTCACAGCACATGTACCTTTTGTTTACTGCAGCTAAATCTAATTAGTTCACTAAAAGCTCGGTCCCATCAGTCCGTCAGTAAGATGATATCACTCCCTGCATAACAGATGTCTCTCTGGTGTGCAGGTTACTGTAGAAATCTGATATTGACCTACCCACAGCCTGAACAGTATGTGTGAGTCTAAAGCTGGTTGTGGCTCTGTAAAACAGCATTGTGAGAAAATTCCATTAAATGGAAAATCTACATGTCAGGACAGATGATGCAGAATTTCACAAAACACATTCGACAACTGGATCACTTCTTTGACAAATAATCTGAAATAGACATGAGACTAACCCATCTAGAAATGTGTTGAAATCCATTGCTATATGTTACAGTCCTCATCTAAAATCTATCTAGGAAGGTGTGGATTTTTTTAAAATGAACTCCGCTGTTTCCACTTGGGGAAAACCTGTCGTGTGATCATAACCTTTAGAAGCACTACTGAATACTGTGTGGTGTTAACATTTCAGAACTGTCTGGCATTGTTCTTTAGACACTGTTTATGATATTATGTGGGTAATGGCATTATGCACTTTATGATGATTATTAGTGCACATTAAAGGCACTATGTTGTGGCCTATGTGTAGCGCTATATAGAGTTTTTGTTTATTAAGAGGTTGCCAGCCAGCATGACTAAATCTAAACATGCCAGTCAGCTTTTCTAGCCTCCTAAAAACCAAATTGTACTTCTATTAGAGCAGAATTACTGCTTTATCTGGAACAGATATAACTAACAGCTAAATAAAAGACAACAAGTCTAAGAGTTACTTTTTTTGTTTAGATGTTTTTTTTAAAGTTTTGCCAAGAAAAAACACTTACATATAATACATGTTCCTATCAGATATAAAACAAAGTTGTGAATGTTATATAAACAGTGTTATTGACTAATTAGACATCTTATTATTCACATACCTACAATTGGAGTAAATAATATAACTGAATAACATAACAAAAGATGATACAATGGGGAAGTGAAAGATTAATTATTTGTAATGTTTTTTGTGTTAAATGGAAACACTCTTTAAAACTAAGAATATAGATAAATTCTATTTATCATTTTATATTATTAGTTGCCAAAAAATTAAAAAACAACATGTTTCATCAATGTGTAGTGAACATTTGAATTCTGATATTGTGTAGATTTTGTTTTTAAGAATGTCATTGACCAGAAAGTGGCAGCATATGCTAATATCCATCCTTCTAAATATGCTTCCTTCTCTCCAGGTTCCTGCTTCTTTATTTTATTGGCCTTTATTTCCCCATCCTCAGAGATCACATGAATGCATTTTACAGTTTAATTTACGCTTCTTAATAATGCAGAACAGCTAATTTCCCAAGGTATAGCCTACGGCACAGGGACAGGATGAAACGAAACAGGTACAATTCTTTTATTCAGGCATTAATAATCAACATTAGTATGGTAAAAGCTCACAAGCACAGCACATTGCTTATGACCCAGGAATGTCAATGTAAAATTGTCACATAGAAGTGAGATTAACCCTTACTGCAAAAATACAATGCTTAGCTCTTCACTGTTTTCAGGTTTCCAGCTTTCCTCTAACAGATTATTCTGTATATGGCTTTTATTTCACACAACAATGTTATTATCAGCTTTTAAAGAAGGTTTCCATCCCAACTTATGTTTACAAATATTGTATTATAATAGCAGCAAGAGAGTCTATCGCTTGGAATCAGTCAACCCTTTAACAACCTTGTACCATGTGATGGCATCACCCAGTACAAGGCTTTCATCTTCAGCAATGTCTTTCGATGTCACTGCATATCTGTACATCTGTGATTGTGGTGCCATGGCTTGGTGGTTGGATTCCAGTTACATCTTGGCACTTTCCAGAAAAGACAGAACTGAAATGTAAAAAATTAAAAGAACATACATTTCCATATTATTTTAGACTGATATCATATAATTAAAAAGGAAATTACCAAGAAAGTAGAAAAATATAAAGCTTAGTAATTCCCACATAGATTGTAAGACCTTGTGAGCAGGACCCTCATACCTTGTGTCTGATCTGCAAGTAGCTTTTTACTATGGGAAACAAACACATATAACGTGTTTGTTTGTCGTTGTTCTGTGAGTGGTTATCCCCATACCGAGTCTCCATTGAGGATTGCCTTTGCTTTTGCTAGCTTTTTACTATGCAATGTTTTTGTTTTCAGTACTTATATCCTCTGCATTGCAAAGTGCTGCGGAATATGTTGGCACTATATAAATAATGCTTATTATTATTTAAAGGGAACTTGTCACATAAGTTGTGCCCCCCTTGCTGAGGGCAGCACAAGTTAGTGTCAGACCTGCTGTTCCCAGCGCTGTGTCTGTAAGATGCAGCAGTTTTAGAGCATTTACCCCTCAAATCTTATTCATGAGTAGGTGTTAGCTCCACCCACCAAAGGCTAACTCCACCCACTGACAGTTATTCACATGTTTCTACCCATTCAAAGTAATAGGTTTGTCAGTTGAGGTGGGCGGGGCTAGCCTCCGATTGGCCGGGTTTGAAAAAACTGACACTCTGAAGGACTCTTCGAATGACTCTTTTCTGGCTGAAAACTGCAGATTTGAGCATTAAATACACGAAAATCATCTTACAGAATAAGGGACACAGCACTGGAAACAGCATGTCTGGCACTACCTTGTTCTGTCCTCAGCCAGGGGGCAAAAACTATGTGACAGGTTCTCTTTAAATTCAAGTTGGAAGTATGACTTGAAAAATTGTATATAAAAGAAAACCAAATTGTTCTGTTAAACCAACAGGTATGAAAAACATCTACAGTTATTAGCAAAAGTCTAAAAATGTCCATATATTAGTGGATCAGCTATTAAAGCAGTTACCAAACTTTCACTAGGTTTTGTCTTCTTAAAGAGTACCAGTGGTCTTTCCTGACTTGTCTGGAAAGTGTTTGCTATGAAATAATAATTCTGGAGCATCTTTCCTTAGTTCTCTCTGTTGTGTGGTCTCCTTGTTATTTCACTTAGAAATTCATTGCAAATTTGTCAATTGGGTGTCACCAATTCGTGGTGTGCCTCTGCACAGTCTGACATTCAGTGTTGACAGACTCTGTGTGCAAGGACACACACATTTGAAATCTGGAATGGTAGTACACATCTAACAGATTCAGCAATACATTTCTAGAAGGAGTAAGGCCTCGTTCACACGGCTTATTTGGGCACGGATTGGCGCCGGACTCCGCGCCGGATTAGCGATTCAGTACGGCGCCAATCCGTGCCTGTCATTACGGTAATCCACTGCTCTCATAGAGAACAGTGGAATCCGTCGCTCCTCCCCGCTCGGCGAATCCGCTGCGGGGGGAGAAAGTGACATGCACATTATTTACGGCGCGGACGCGCCGTAAATAATGTATTGTCTATGGAGCCGGGAGCGGCGCCCCCGCCGCGCTCCGGCCACGCCCCGTCCTGCCCCTTATTCACGGCGGATTTGTGAGCTCAATACGGCTCACAAATCCGTCGGGAATAAGCCGTGTGAACACAGCCTAACAGAGCTACAGAAGAACACGGAAGATGCTCTAGAATTTGTATTTCCCAGGGAACACAAGCATTGACTAAAACAGCCATGTAATGAGATATCACAGGTTCCTTCTAAACAGATAACTGTTTTTTTCTGCAGTTTCCTTCTATTGCAGAGGGCACAATAGTTATTTCAGCCATGTTGATAAGACACGCTAACAAAATTGTAGTTTGGTATCAGTTGTTAGTAGATAATTTAATGCTAATTTAACAGTGATTCTTGTTGCCCTTTTTACAAAGATGCCTGCATATCTATTTGTCCACCAGGTAGCAGAAAGACTTTGGGGACATGCATGAAATGGACTGCGGCAGTTTTGTGGCGTGATTTGCACCAAAAAACCTGTCATGGGACCTGTCAAACATATCTAAAAAAGATCTTTCCTCCAACACTTTTGGCGCACGTTTTTGGATCGCAACGGGATACATTTTTAAAGTGCTGTGAGAAACTTTCATACATACTGAAGAATGCCACACTAAATTACTGAGAAGTACGACTGTTTAGTATGCACCAGTTATCGTACATGTGCCCCATTGTTTTCTAATCTGGAATATTGTCTTTACTTAATAATGGATCAGCATATACCATTATTACAGGATTATTCCTGTGGACGTGCCCGTGTTCCTATTGTGACCCCTGTTCCCTCTGCCTGCGTGAACTCACCGTCCTCGCTCCTGCTCCTGTCCTCACTGTCACCAGCATCCTGCGCACACACGCACACCAGCTTGCCGAGATTTAAAGACACAGTACCTGGCCAATGACCTTTCACTAACTGGGTCTTAAGGTACTTCCTGCCTGTGCTTTGGGTCAATTCGTTGATGTTTGGTGATGTCTCCTCTAAATTGATCCTGACTAGTGTTGAGCGATTGCGTTGGCTATCGAGATCGATCGATAGTCGATAGTCGGCCGCTATCGATAAGGTTTTTCGATAGTGAGCGTCGATTATGAGCGATGACCATTAAAGTCTATGGGAGAGCAACAACACCTTCATTATTACACCCAAACAAGGCTGGAGAAGCTGAAATTAACATCCACAACAGTCAAATGGATACGTGCTACATCTTAGGCAACACACTTAGGTTATAAAAGTCACAGAAAAAAGTCACAGACCATTCACTATCCCTGTCTTGTACCACAGCCTGACCCTTAAACCTGCATCACCCACAAATTAAAAAGTGCCAGAAGGAGGTATGATTTGAACCATCATGTTACTTGAACTGGACATTGAATATCCCTGTCCTGGAACGCAGCATGAGCCCCAAACCTGCATGACCCCCAGATTTAAAAAGTGCCGCAAAAAGGAGTCTTTCAACCACCATTTTAGTTTCACTGGACATTGACTATACCTGTCCTGGACCGCAGAATGACCATTAAACCTGTCTGACCCCCAGATTAAAAAGTGCCGGGAAAAGGAGTCTGTTATGTCTGTATCTGTTATGTTTTCGTATAATACACGGTATTTTTTGCACCTTTCAATTCACCTGTGGTGACTATAGAATTGCTGTTTTAAGATTTACGTAGATGCTGCATCAATGAACAATGCTGGGTGTGCAAAAGTCAAAAAACACGTAACTGTTATGTTTTGGTATAATAAACGATATTTTTTGCACCTTTCAATTCACCTGTGGTGAATATAGAATTGCTGTTTTAAGATTTACGTAGATGCTGCGTCAATGAACAATGCTGGGTGTGCAAAAGTCAAAAAACACGTAACTGTTATGTTTTGATATAATAAACGGTATTTTTTGCACCTTTCAATTCACCTGTGGTGAATATAGAATTGCTGTTTTAAGATTTACGTAGATGCTGCGTCAATGAACAATGCTGGGTGCTCAAAAGTCAAAAAACACGTAACTTATGTTTTGGTATAATAAACGGTATTTTTTGCACCTTTCAATTCACCTGTGGTGAATATAGAATTGCTGTTTTAAGATTTACGTAGATGCTGCGTCAATGAACAATGCTGGGTGCGCAAAAGTCAAAAAACACGTAACTGTGATGTTTTCGTACGATACACGGTATTTTTGGCAACAAACAACCTGTGCTGACTACAAGATTGCTGGATTGTAATTTAACTGCAAGGTGGATATATCAACAGTCACAGGTGTAATGGGTAAAATTGAAAATGAACACCTATCTGAAATGTATACTGATAATAAAAGTGGAGTTTTGCAGCTAACAAAGAGACCTGCAGTTACTAGAAATGATGTGTATCCAATATAAGTTCAGGCTGCCCAATATCCAGGAATATTTCAATAGCAAACTGTTAATAATAAAGATATTCCACTACAATGTCTACACTAAGTCTTGGTGAACTTTATCCAGTGTTCTTTATAGATAGAGCTTGTCTGTGTTCGCCCGCGGGGGCCCCCCCCCGCTCCCACCGCCGTGAATTTACAGCGGTAGATGCTGCTTTAAAATTCTCTAGCTAACTACATAAAATCTTCAAATCTCTAATCTAACTAAATTGGAAGGATCACAGCTAATAGTAGAGGTTTCTCTGTGCAGAAATAGACTAATTTCGCTGAGCTGTTTGGCCACAGGCAGAGAGCAGGTCCTATCCCTATGAGACGCTGAGAGACACTGAGGCTGAAACAGGAAACGCTGTTCTATGTAAAACGAGGTCATGTGATTTTTCCAGCCAATCGCAACCATACACATCCCAGTCATGATGTCGCACACACATCTCACCCTGCTCTATTCTGTAATCTGATTTGCTGGCCGCCCAAATGACAGGAAGCGCCGAAAAAGGCGCGATCATAATAGATGATGCACAGATTTTAACCTTAATTATCGCATGATCTGCAAATTCCGATCACCTTAAAATCTTGCCGATTTCAACTTTGTCGATAAAAATCGCTCAACACTAATCCTGACCTCTAGTTGCTGTCTGTTACCTGCATTTGCTGACATCTTAGCTCCTGTGTTTACCTGTTCTGCTATTATCTGCCGCTACGCCAGTCTACTGCCTGCCTGGGACTCTGCTATCTGTCGTCGATTGCTACGTGCCTATGACCCGTCACCTCTGCCTATTTCACAGTCCTGCATCTGACACTCAGCTGTCACTGCGAGTAGCCACGTCAGGGGTAGCGACCTGGGGGTTCCCTTTAGTTAAGTTCCTCTGGCCTTGCGGTGGACTCTGGTGAAGAACGGCAGCCCCTTAGACTCGCTTCCTGCCATGGTCTACATCTCATTCTATCGCGGTGACCCTAAGGATCCACATATACCCAGCTTCCCCCATTACAAATTATTTTAGATTATTTAATTTAATATTCATTTTATATGATATGATTTTAGATTAATGTTATATTATTTAACTTTACATAGTTTAATAATTGTCAGAAATTTGTTTTTATTATTTAAGTGGTATTGGTTGGGAAACAATTGTTATTTTTGGCCCTATTGGCAACTATAGTTCGTCTATGACAACGTTGGCCTCAGTCAGACCACTTTTAACTTAGTCTGGCTTGTACTGACAGTTTTGCGCCTACTTTTGGCATTGCACAATCACAAATGTGTTTTAATCCTATGAATCTGATGTGACATGCCACTGCATGTCATGGTGCATACAAAAGTGTTGTTTCTGGTACAAGTTTAGGTGTACGAGTGTTCTTGCATATATAAAGGAGGGTAACTGTAGTGAGTGGCACCACGCTCTGGCCCACGGGCCGAAGGCGCACCCATGCACCCTCTCCGGGGTTCCTGCCCGGGAAGGGTAGCGCCGCTGGCCACGGGATGAGCTGCAGGCACACTCGCGCTAACTACTTACCAGACCACGTTCGTGCTCCGTCCGCGTCCTCTGCCGGCCGAGGCGCGCGCGCCGGTTCCCTAGGGCGCGCGCACGTTCGTTCTTGTAAATTTAAAGGGCCAGCGTGCCGGTAATTGGCTAATTGCCGGGCGCTGCCCCTATATATTGGTTCGGTTCACGGGACTTCCTTGTTGGATCTATGTTGCCCCATGCCTTAGAAAAAGTGTTCCTAAGTGTCTTCTTGCCTTGCCGTGTACCCGACCTCTTGCTACGTTTCCCAACTCCGAACCTTTGCTGCCCTCCCTGACCTTCTTGCCTGTCCATGACTACGGTTCTCGTCTGATGATTCTGTACCTTGCTGCACCTCGGCCGCCACCGCAAGCCTGCCGCGTTAGGGGTAGCGACCTGGTAGGACTCCCACCGCAGCAAGTCCATCCCGCTTTGCGGTCTGGTGAAAACTGGGACCTACTTAGACTCCGCTCCCCGGCGCGGTTGTTGCCACCGCTTGCGGTGGTCCAGTGGATCCACTAACCCGGCCCTTACAGTTAGATCCAGCCATGGATCCCACCAAGGTGCCCCTGACAAGTCTTGCGGATCTTACGACCATTGTTGCCCAGCTGTCGCAGCAGATCGCACAACAGGCACAGCAATTGGGCCAGAAGTCCACCATGATGCGACAAATCATGGCGTCCCAGCAGCAGCAACCATCTTCTTCGTCGGTGGTTCCATCTACTCCTGCTGTCCCACTGGCAACCGTGGGCCCGAAGCTTCGTCTACCATTACCCACCAAGTTCGACGGGGATCCGAAGCTTTGCAGAGGTTTCATTACCCAGTGCTCCATGCACGTGGAGCTGATGGCCAACCAGTTGCCCACGGAAAGGTCAAAAGTCGCGTTTGTGGTGAGCCTGCTATCCGGAAAGGCCCTGGCCTGGGCGACCACCCTCTGGGATCGGAACGACCCTGTGACAGGAGACCTACAGACCTTCCTCACTGAATTCCGCAGCGTTTTCGAGGAGCCAGTGCGTGCGTCTTCTGCTGAGATGGCGCTCCTGAACCTTTGTCAGGGGGACTATGCAGTCCAGTTCCGCACCCTTGCTTCTGAGCTATCCTGGAATGACGCCGCCCTCGGAAAGACAGGAGGAGCTCCGCCAGGAACAGGACTCGGTACGACCTCACCGACTACCTCGCCTGGCTACTGTGTTCCAGAGGTCTCCGCTGCCGCTCCAACAAGTCTCCACCGAGGAAAACATGCAGGTAGATCGGGCCCACTTGTCAGATCAAGAGCTGTCCCGACGTCGGGCGGAGAATCTTTGCCTCTACTTCGCCAGTCTTGACCATCTCCGCAGAAGCTGTCCGCAGCGTCCCCAGCGCCCGGGAAACGCTGGCACCTAGGAGCCATGGTTGATGTTGCCAGTGGAGGTAACAACAGATGCTGGTCTATTGTTCTGGGTCTCTGCCTTCCTGGACTCCGGCTCAGCCGGGAACTTTATTCATGCCTCCTTGGTGTCTCGTTACCGCTTGCCAGTGATCCGTCTGGAGAAGCCTCTGCTTATCTCTTCTGTCAGTGGGGAGCTCCTTAGCCAATCCATTCAGTACGTAACCCGACCAGTGTCCCTCCGTGTAGGGGTCTTGCACAAGGGGAAGATCACTTTTCACGTCTTGCCTTGTGCTTCCTCGGCGATCCTGTTGGGGCTACCCTGGCTGCAACGTCACGCCCCTATGCTGGATTATAAGACAGGCGAGGTCCTGCGTTGGGGTCTCGAAGTGACAGGATCACTGTTTGGTGGCACCTCTTCTCCACAGTCGCCATTCAAGCCTCTGCCAGGCCTGCCAGTGGAGTACCAGGATTATAGGGACGTATTCTCGGAGAGACAGGCTGAGATGCGGCCACCCCATCGGCCATATGACTGCCCGATTAACCTCCTCCCTGGAATCAGCCCCCCGCGGGGAAGGGTCTACCCGCTGTCCGTGCCAGAGATACAGGCCATGTCGGCCTATATTCAGGAAAATTTACTGAAAGGCTTTATTCGCAAATTCTCCTCTCCAGCCGGTGCCGGGCTCTTCTTCGTACAGAAAAAGATGGCTCACTTTGTCCATGTATTGATTACAGAGGGCTAAACAAAATCACGGTGCAGAATCGCTATCCCCTACCGCTGATCTATGAGCTCTTCGACCAACTCCGGGGAGCCAAGGTATTTTCAATTTGGGACCTAAGGGGGGCTACAACCTTATCAGAATTCGAGAGGGGGACGAGTGGAAGACGGCATTCAATACTCGTGACGGGCAATTAGAATATCTCGTGATGCCCTTTGGGCTATGCAACGCCCCAGCGGTATTTCAGGAATTCGTCAATGACATCTTCAGGGACCTTCTTTACATCTGCGTCATAGTATATCTAGACGATAACCAAACCACAAAAGTGGTATAAATCCTAGGAAAGGATAAAACTTAGCTTTTATTTATATATCAAAAAATAAAAATAAAAATTGTAGAATACATAGTGCTCACCAAAATACCTAAACTAACCAAATATCTATCCCTACCACATATGCGCTACCTAACCAAGACAAAAGTGGGGTAGGCGCCCTGATAAGGGCGTCCCCAACCTCGTACCTCCTGAACGAAACCCTAGGGACTATGACTATATAAGTCTAATGTCAATACTTAGCAAGATATAACTAATAAACTCCCATAAAGGTGTATATGTCTGAAAAGTGGCACACCATGAGTCAATCAATACCCAGTATAGTATATCAGGTGTGCAGGAGCTGGCCCTACAGGTATAGAAAATATCCCTTATATTCATATCCATACACCAACATTTGTTGGCTATACTATCTATACACAAACATATGTTAGCTGTCCAACCATAAACAACCAATATTTCCGACGCGTTTCCCCTCAAGAATTTGTGAGGTTCATCAGGGAAAAAAAAGTGTACAGAATACAGATAACAAGCAGTATATAAGAGCAAGATAAATAGCCAATATGGCACAACTCACGACCCTGGTTATATGGTCAATTGAATGATGAAGAGCAGAGTCCTAAGGTAATAGTGAAAGGATCTCCCGGTCCACATCCACAGTAAGGTAGCAAGATAGTGGTGGACAAGTGAGCAATACATACAGGGGAGTTTAAATACTTGCCCCTGATTGATCTGACACCTGTATACATGTCCACTGCCCATAGTAAGGAACTATAAACATATACAAGAAAAGCATGCAAGAAACCGGCGTCCTAAGCCGCTATCTGCGCATGCGCCGGCAGTAAACTCGCGAGAGCTGGGTAGTTGAAGCTCCCACTGACGGGTACCGGCGCACCTGCGCCCTATGAAGGCCGGAGATACCCGATGTTTAATCCTACGTGCGCGGAAGGGAAATCCCGCGAGACGTGGGATCATAAGGAACAGATAACCATACCCCATCGCGCAAACGCGGAACAACAATGAGTAGATAGAAACTTACGTTGTATGACTACCCTTTCGCTCCCGGGAAAAAGAACACATAGAAAAAATTAAAAATGTGTATTCAATTATGTACAGCAATTTATCCAGCAGGTATAAAATTGTTGAAACAAAGAGGTTAAATATTACCCCAAAATTGGGATGAACAAGATGGGGTATCAAATTATAGTACCCCTTTGGTATCAATATTTTAACCTCAAAAAAATATTCTAAATATGTCAGCAAAAAATAGCCTGCTATAGTTTTATATTTATGTTACCGTCAAGAAGAAAACACATTAATGCATGCAAAATCCAAAATATGAGAAAGCATAAAACCTATATAGGACAAGATGTGTTCAGCAGACAAAAGTTATAAGTTCCGAAAGGACTTTTTGGGGAAACCCCCGTTAAATAAACCTTCTTTTAAGATCGTTTGCTTTGTTTTAAAATTTCCAATATCAGGCAGTTTCGGCGTTTTTATGTTTTGGGCCCTTAGGATACCACGTTTGGGGGGTAGGGGGGGGCATTTCCCCCCTTAGAAAAACATTGCCGGGGTAATTTTTATGGAAAGCCAGGGTTTTAAAGGGTGCCATTTCCCCCTTTGGAAAACCCGAAAGTCCAAAAAATTTTAGAGAAATGATTTCATGGGTAATTTAGGCCTAAAAATTTTTCTTTGAGGTCACCCCCAAAGGACAGAAAAAAATCACGTGACCCAGTCCAAAGTATGTGATATGCAAATACTCCCCCAAAACAAAATTATCCGTTCTTGATATTTCTCAGAAAAAACGCAGTATCCCCCAACAGCCCAGGAAAAAATTAGCAATTAGGGGCAACTGGACCCCCCTTTGCCGTCCCCCTGAGTGGTGGAAGTATTTCCTGCAAATACAAAATATTTGTGTGTTGAAAAAAGGGAGCATTAAAAGGACTAGATCATTGTGGGGAAAATGATACTTTCAAGATAGATAATATCTAACAGCTTCCATTCCCTTGTCTGTGGAATGGAGCTGTATAGAGCCTCAACACAATAGAGGAGCAAAAAGCCCATGTACCACTATATCCTAATTTTCAAAACAGGTCCTGTGTCCTGATATAATGGGGAAGAGATTAAAAAAAGATCTCGACTGATCCATATAAACTATGTTTGATTTAAATTTTCCCTTTTGGGAGTGATAGGTCTGCATTTCAAAGGGACTACCCCTTTGTGCACCTAGGGGGCATAAAAGGGGGAAATTGTGGATTTTTAGGTAATGAATTAAATTCATTAAATCAAAAAGTTTCAAGGAAAATCCCTCACCCAAAATTGTTTTTGAGTTCACCCAAGTTTTAAAATCGGGGGTCATCCAGTAATCCATATCCTTGTGTATCAGTAAGGATTTCTACACATGTTTTTATAATTTAATAGTTCAAAATACAAATGTTTCCCCTTTATCAGTGACTTAATCACAAAGTTGTGATCTTTTTTAGATTTAAGGCCTCATTTTCATTTCGTAGATTATAATTACAATTCGTCAACTCCCCCCATCTTTATCTTCTTATACATCACATTCCATTTCTGGACAAACTCAAATTATCACCATAACAGGTGGCTTTTGGGTATTTTTTGGGGCAAAAGAGGTAAAGGGATATAGATCTATTCTTTCATTATCTTAAATGGCCCCCCATGACGGGACCCCACCAAATCCTCACTTTCAATACCCAATTTTACTTTCCCCTTATTATCTCTCAATTTAAAAAATTTCTTCCATTTAAGCCTTTCGGCAAATAAGTGGATACCCTTTAAATCATAAAAAATATTAAGAGTTTTTTTTTGGTACAAATAAAGGGGCCTCTCCTCAAAACACGTTTTTTCTGATCTGTTAAATTTTATCATAAATTGATAATTGGGTTGTCATTTTTTCCCGACCACCATTTTATTATTTTAAATTATTGTTATTTGTCCATTACAATTTTCTCTAAAAAAGAGGGTTGAGATGGACCCTGGTAGTTTTTGGGATTTCTCTCACTTGTGATGTGGTTTGAGAAGTAGATGGACGGGAAAGCTGAGGCGGGGGATGCGCGATTTAAAGGAGATGAAATATTCTGTCTGGGGGGGTTGTTTTTTTTCTCCCCCCTCTCTCTTTTCTTTGTTTTCTTTTGGTTCCCACTAGATCTATTCTCAGAAAAATTTTGTACGGTGGGGGAATCTGTTGAACTTTTTTTTTGTTTCCCGCCTGGAATCAGTGTCGAAAAAGACTGATCGTGCCGAATTAATCACAGAAGGGGCTTTATTTCAGCTAAATATGCCTGGTTTCTGGGCCACACAGGTCCTAACAAATTGATGATTTTTTCTTTTTTTCAAGTGTGCGAAAATTTGTCTATATTATTTTTAATCTAATTTTTTTTGTTTAAATTCAGGCCCCCCTTAAATTTAAAAATTTTTTTTTCTGCTGTCTTTTAAGGGTTTTTATGTGTTCTTTCCAAAATTTTTTTCTCTTGTCTTTTAAGATGCCATAAATCTTATAAAGAGGCGGTAGTTTCCCTGCCCCCAAACCGTCTTATACCTCAGGTTTCCTAGATCTCTGAGCTGGGACAAGGGTATCGAAGCCCTTGGGAACTTGTATTTTCAATATTTTTCCAGTGATTTTAATTCCCAAAAAGATTTTATTATTCCTATAATTAAAGTTAACTTTTTAAATATTTGGACAGTGGATTCCCCTTTCTGACACAACTATTTCTTTGCCCGGAAAACCCCCCCGACTCAGCTAGCCATCTATCAGAATTGAATTAGGGGTATGCGCCATAAGAGGTCCGGTAATGCCCAAAATATTCTAATTAAAACAAGCCAATTTAAGAAAGACTAATCCCCAAAACTTACAAAAAAAACCACAAAAACTCCACTACAAAAAAAAGTAGGAGGAGAAAAACCAACCAAATAAACAGCCCCCGGATATACCAAAATATCAAACAACCAAACCACAAAAGGGGTATAAACCCTGGAAAGGATAAAACTTAGCTTTTTTTTATATATCAAAAAAAAAAAATAAAAATTGAGAATACATAGTGCTCACCAAAAATCCTAAACTAAAAAATATCTATCCCACCACATATGCACACTAACCAAAAAAAAGTGGGGTTCGCCCTGTAAGGGGTCCCAACCTCGTACCCCTAAATTAACCTAGGGAAATTGAAATTGGGTCTAATGTCAAAATTTTTGCAAGTATAACTAAAAAACTCCCATAAAGGTGTTACGTCTGAAAAGTGGCCACCATGAGTCAAAACAATACCCCGATAGTATATCAGGTGCAGGAGCTGGCCTACGGGATAGAAAAAATCCTTAATATCAATCCATACCCAACATTTGTTTTGGCTTTTCTATTATACACAAAAAAATGTTAGCGTCCCCAAAAAACCAAAAATTTCCGACGCGTTTCCCCCCAAGAATTTTTTTTTGGGTTCTCAGGGAAAAAAAAGTGTCAGAAAACAGATAAAACAGTATTAAGACAAAATAAATACCAATATGGGCCTCCGACCCCGGTTAATGGTCAATTGAAAGGAAGAGCAGAGTCCCAAAGGGAATATGAAAGGATCTCCCCGGGCCACACCACATAAGGTAGCAAAAAGTGGGGGACAAGGACAATACATACGGGAGTTTAAATACTTTCCCCTGATTGATTGACACCTGTATCATGTCCACTGCCCTTTGTAAGGAACATAAACCCTATCAAGAAAAGATGCAAGAAAACCCCGGGGTCCCTAAGCCCTTTTGCGCATGCGCCGGCAGTAAACTCGCGAGAGCCGGGGGTTTAAGCTCCCATGACGGGTAACCGGCGCACCTCCCCCATGAAAGGGCCCGGGGTACCCGATGTCTAATCCTACGTGGGTAAGGGGAAATCCCGCGAACTGGGGATCATAAGGAAAGATAACCTACCCCCTGCGCAAACGCGGGAAAAAAATGATAATGAAAAGGGATACGTTGCTGACTACCCCCTTCCCCGCCCGGGAAAGAACCATAGAAAACAATTAAAATGTGTTTTTTCAATATATGATACAGAATTTATCCCCAAAAATATAAAATTTGTTGAACAAAAGAGGTTAAATATTATCCCAAATTGGTAAGAACAAGTGGGGTATTAATTTTTTTGTACCCCTTGTGGGGTTTAATATTTTAACCTCTAAAAATATTTAAATATGTAGCAAAAAATAGCCTGCATGTTTTATATTTTTGTTACCGTCAAAAAATCACAGAATCATGTAAACCAAAATTGGAAAGCATAAAACCTTTATGGACAAGAAAGTGTGTCGGACTAAAAAGTGTAAAATAAAAAGAAAAATAAACAAAAGAAGATAAATGAATATAATTCAATATGAAAATCTACCGGGGCCAATATTTTAAAAAAATGAGGTAAATAATGATTGTCATTTAACCTTTTGGGGGGGTTTTTGGTCTTAAGATTAAATCCAACTGCTTCCGCGGGGTAATTTGCGATCAAAATCACCCCCCCTCATGACGGTTTCACCCCCTCAATAATTAAAAAAGACAAATTTTAAGGGATTTCTTTTATGTTTGGGGTTCATGTGGCGTGCACCGTGGTGTCACGCTGATGTTAATGTCCCCACGTGCCCCCGAATGCGACGTTGAATTCCGTTTGGTTTTTTTCCCTGTACATCAAGGGCAATAAAAGTCTTGTAGATACGCCTTTGCTTTTACAGTTAGGTAACCTGCATATCAAAAGTAAGTTGATGGAATACATTTAAAACTTTTTGGGGACATTTAATAAATGGACACGCCTTGATTTCCCCCACATCTAAACGTACCCCCCACTCGGTGTGAGATACCAAGTTGTTTGGATTAGGGGGATGAAGTGACTGTGCACCCCTGTCTCCCAATACTTTTCCCCTTTAAAGGTAATGCGGACGGGTTCGTAAATTCAGAGATATCAGAATCATGTTGAGGAGAGGGCCCAAAAATTTTTAAATAATTTCCCGAATTGTGACGAAGATTCGTCAAATGTTCCAAAAATTGAAATTCTGTGATGGCCAACCTACTTTTTTCCCCAAAAAAGTTTTTTGTCCTTATAGGGGAAAGTTTTAAGCTTCGAAAGGACTCTTTTGGGGGAACCCCGTTGAATAACCTTCTTTTAAGAGTTTGTTCTGATTTAAATGTTCCAATATCAGTTTAGTTTCGGCGTATTTTATGTTTGGCCCCCAGGGATACCACGTTTGAGGGGGGTAGGGGGGGCACTTTCCACCTTAGTAACTTTTGCCAGTGGAAAAATTTTCGGTAAACCCTGGGGTTCAAGGTCCATTATCACCCTTGGTAAACCGAAGTCCAAAAAAATCAGTTGAGAAACTGATTTATGGTGAACTTTAGGCCTACATCATTTAATTGAGGTCACCCCCAAAGGTACAAAATAAATACGTGATCCAGCCAAAGTATGTGTATGTCAAAATTCTGCCCCAAAAACAATATTACCAAAAAGTCTTGATATTTCCAAAAAAAAAAAAACAGTACTCCCCACCAGCCCCGGACAAATTAGCATATGAGGGCAACTGGACTCCCATTGCCGTTTTCCCCTGAGCGGTGGAAGTACTTCCTGTCAAATACAAATTAATTGGTGTTAGAAAAAAGGGGCAGTCAAGGACTAGATCATTTTGGGCCCCCAGAAGAATACTTCTCATAGATAGATAATATCTAAAGGCTTCCTTCCCTTGTCAGGGGAAGGAGCTGTTTTGAGCCCTCAAAATCAATGGCGAGCCAGAAGTCACCCTGTACCACAATATCCTCAAATTTCAAAAAAACGGGCCGTGGGTCCTTGTTTAGGAGGGAGAGAGATTACAAAAGACTCAAGATCTGACTACATATAAATGTTTTTTTGAGTTTAAATTTTCCAAATTCCGGGGTGATAGGTCTGCTTTCAAGGGGGAAACTCTTTTTGCACCTTAGGAGGCCCTAAAGGGGATAATTGTGGAATTTAGGTAACATGAATTGATATTCTTTATATCAAAAAGTTTCAAGGAAAATCCTCCCCAAATATGTTTTTGAGTTCCCCCAAGAATTTAATCGGGGGTCACCCTGATAATCCATATCCTTGTGTATCATTAAGGATCTTCATACACATTTTTTTTTATAATTAATAGTTCAAAATGAAAATGTTTCCACCTTTTAATGATTTAATCAAAAAAGTTGTGATCTTTCTTGATTTTAAAGGGCCCATATTCATTCTCGGAGATTATAATTAAAATTCGTCAACCTCCCCCCATCTTGATCTTCTCTATCCCATACTACCATCGGGGACAACGGTAAATTTTTTAAACCCCAAAAACGGGTGGTTTGGTACTTTTTGGGCAAAAAGAGGTAAGGGTGAGGAGATCTGGAACTTTTATTGATTCCGCCTGGAACAGTGTCGGAAGATCATTTCCCGAAGAAGAGCAGGGACCGAATTAATCACAGAAGGGGTTTATTTCAGTAAAAATCCCGGTTTTTCTCTGGGAATCACACAGGTCTCTAAAAAATTGTGTTTTTTTCTTTTTTCAAGGGTGAAAAATTTGTCTATTTTTTTTTGTAGATCTAATTCTTTTTGTTGAATTCAGGCCCCCTTATTTTTTGATATATAATAAAACAAAGTTTATCCTTTCTAGGTTTTTATCCCCACTTTTGTGGTTGGTTGTTTGTATATTTTGTATTCCGGGGTCGTTTATCTTGGTAGGTTTACTCCCCCTTTCTTTTTTTTCTAGTGGAGTTTTTGTGGTTTCCCTTATTAGACGATATTTCTGATTTTTTCTTCAGACATGCAGACTCATGGGTACAGGGGGCGGCAGGTTTACGCTTTGCGTAACAACCAACTGATGCCAATGGGGGAAGTGCGGGTTTCCCCCACAGTCTTCCGTTCCTCGGGTACATTGTCTCCGATTGGGTTTCGTGGCCCCGGGAAAAACTCTGCGATCCCGCGTGGCCAGCCGGGCCGTTGGGCGATACAACGCTTCCTGGTGTTCGTCAAAATACACCGGGAAATTATTTTCCCCCTTTTTTACATGGTGGTCCATGTGGCTCCACTAGAAGAAGTAAGTCCAAATGTTGGCCTCCCGGCACCGTGAAAGCATTTTGATAAGACAGCTTTTTCCTCGCCCCTTTTTGGTCCATCCCGGTCGGAGAAACCCCCTTTAGAGGGGGACCCCTTTTTGTGGGGGGGGGGGCGGGGCCTTTCCGAAGGGCCTAAAGGGGAAGACTCTCATTCGGGTTTTTTTTCCCAAAACCTTCCCGGTGGGAAAATTTGCCTTGGAGATGGGAATGTTGGCACAAATTTACTCTGGAGGATAGCGACATTTGTGGGGGAGTCGACACCATTTGACTCTTATGCCCAAAGGGAATCTCCAGTACCCCCAGAGGGCCCCAGAGTTTAAATCTCCCCGGGCCCGGGGTCATTTTTTTCTCCTGTTTCGTTTTAAGACCCATTTGCCCAGCCAGAGAAGTCATGGCGGGCCCCTTCCCGTGCTTCTCACTTAGGGGGAAAGAACAAGTATCTCGCCATATTGCTCCTGATGGTGGCCCAGTGGCTCCTGTGGATCTTCGCAGTCCCCCACGGGGCAAAACCTTGTCGCCCGGGCTTCAGGGGGAAAAAATTTTGGAATGGGGGCATAGTTCTTTTGGGGGCCACCCGGGTCAAAAGCCCCCACCCCCTTATCTAGGGCGTAGGGTTGCCAACCTGCTCCAGGAGTCAGGATTTATTTTTTTTTGGGGCCACTTTTGTCGGAAAAAGGCCCCAAAAAGGCCCGTGGGCCTCTTTTTCCCTTCCCCGTTCCAGAGTCCAGGACACACAAGGCAGGGAATTCAGAACGTTGTTACTATGATCAATGGATGTAATGTCATCTTGTCTGTTTGAAGAAAATTTAATTAAAGAAGATTGTGAGAATGTTTATTTTTTTACGGAAATTTTTAGCATATATGACTTCTTCTGCCACACCCCCGCAAAAGGGGGAAGTGGAGAGGGTAAAAAATTTAGGGGAAAGCAGCGTCACTTTGTTTTGGTTGCCCGGACAATTTCGCCCCGGGCGTCCTTGGGTGAGTTCTCCAAACCATCGGGTTGATCTTCGGGGTTTTCTCCTTTCTTTGTGGGCTACGGTCGTACCCCCGCCCACCCCCCCCCCTTTGGTACGTTCCGAGGTTTTCCCCCTGTGGATAACCCAAATTTTGGGGTATCAAGGGGATTTTCGGGGGACCCAACATGCTTTCCAGGCTTCGGCCGCATGAAAACCCAGGCCGACAAGGCAGGAGATCTCCTCCAACGTTCCCCCAGGGGGCAAGGGTTTTGGTCTCTTCCCGATATGACGCTCAAAATCCCCATTAAGTTTTTGGGCCCAATTTCTGGGACCTTTTTAGAGTACTTCGGCACTGAAACCCCGGGGTCCAAAAAGCCTGCCCCCCCATCTCTCCGGATTCCCAACGCTTTCCCCGTTCCTTTTAAAAAATGTCTTAACCGGTTTTTTAAAGGGGTGAGTCACCCCCTTCCGGGAGTAGAGTTTTTGTTTTTTTGAAGTAAACAAAACGACGTTTTTTTGGCCAAAGTGTTAACATTCCCCCCAGTGTGAAGTTCAAAGCTGAAGTTCAAAGCTGAAACCTCATAATGGATAGAGGCTGAAATTACCTTAAATTCATAAATTTTGAGTCAACAATTGAAAATCCCTTTTAAGGGTATGACAACCATTAAAAGCCACATATTTCGCCACCGATTGTGCTTAATAGCGGGAAAAATGCCGGGCAATTCGGTAATTCAAGTTCATAGGAGTAGGATTACGATCGTTCCCCCATGGTACAAACAATTTTTTGTAGGGGGGGGG
>JAODAL010056392.1:0-23309 GCA_025379985.1 Phyllomedusa bahiana | reverse complement strand
TTTTAAAGGGTTTTTAGAGGTTAAAAAAAAAAATCATGGCTGTTTTGTTTCAAAAAGAGCATCACTGTTGTCCTCTGGTTTTATCTGTTATTGCTGCTCAGCGCCATAATGGGGCTGCACCATCTACAACTGAAATCAGAAGTTTGCATACACTATATAAAAAGACACATATCCATGTTTTTCTCACTATCTGACATGAAATCAGAATAAACCTTCCCCGTTTTAGGTCAATTAGGAACCAAAATTATTTATATTTGCCAAATGCCAGAATAATGAGAGAGAGAGAGAAATTTTAAGGCATTTTTATTAATTTCTATAAAGTCATAAGTTTCCATACATTTCATTAGTATTTGGTAGCATTGCCCTTATACTGTATGACTTAGGTCAAATGTTTTGGATCATTCCACAAGCTTCTCACAATAGTTGGTAAGAATTTTGGCCCATTCCTCCTGACAGAACTGGTGTAACTGAGCGGTGTTTGTAGGTCGCCTTGCTCGTACCTGCCTTTTCAGGATTGAGATCAGGGCTTTGTGATGGCCCCTCCAAAACATTGACTTGGTTCTCTTTAAGCCACTTTGTAACCAGTTTGGCAGTAGCTTCGGGTCATTGTCCATTTGGAAGACCCATTTCTGCCCAAGCTTTAACGTCCTGGCTGATGTCTTGAGATGTTGCTTTAGTATGGTCACATAATCTTCTTGCCTCATGATGCCATCTATTTTGTGAAGTGCACCAGTCCCTCCTGTAGCAAAACAACCCCACAAGATGATGCTGCCGACCTTGTGTTTCACAGTTGGGATGGTGTTCTTAGACTTCCAAGCTTCTTCCTTTTTCCTCCAAACGTAACGATGGTAATTATGACCAAACAGATCAATTTTAGTTTTGTCAGACCACAGGACATGTCTCCAATAATGCAGGTCTTTGTTCCTCTGAGCATTTGCAAACATTAATCTGGCTTTTATATGTTTCTTTTGAAGTAATGGCTTCTTCCTGGCAGAATGGCCTTTCATCCCATGTTGATACAGTACTTGTTTCACTGTCGATAATAACACAATCTTAGCAGCTTCCACCAGCATCTTCACAAGGTCTTGCTTTTTTTCTTGGGATGATATGCACGTCGGACCAAAGCACGTTCATCTCTGAGACACAGAACCCGTCTCCTTCCTGAGCGGTATGATGGCTGGACATTCCCATCTTGTCTGTACTTGCGTATAATTGTTTGTACAGATGAACGAGGCACCTTCAGGTATCTGGAAATTGCACCCAAGAATGATCCAGACTTGCACAAGTCCACAATCCTCTTCCTGATATCTTGGCTGATTTCTTTAGACTTTCCCATGATGTTACACACAGAAGCAGTGTGTTTCTTGTGTGAATTAAAATACATCCACAGGTGTGTCTCTAATTAATTCAGATGTTGCCAATAAACCTATCAGAAGCTTCCAAAGACATGACATCATATGGGCTGTCCCAAATTGTTTAAAAGCAGAGTAATCCTAGTTAATGTAAACTTTTAACTTTGCAGAAAGTAATAAAAATGCCTCATTCTCTCTCTCATTATTCTGGCATTTGGCAAATATAAATAATTTTGGTTCCTAATTGACCTAAAACGGGGAAGGTTTATTCTGATTTCATGTCAGATAGTGAGAAAAACCTGCAGATGTGTCTCTTTATATGGTGGATGGAAACTTCTGGTTTCAACTGTACGTACAACCAGTGGACAAGATGCGCACTGTTTTGGAAAGAAAGCAGCCATGTTTTTTCTATTCCTGGATAACCCCTGTTAAAACATACTACTACTAATAATACAGTGGTGGCCTATTAGAATACAAAGATACCAACATCACTTTATGACCGAAGAAAGCCACTTGAGCACGGTGGCTTGTTGCATATTGCAGCTACAGGTCCATGCTCCTAATACCCCAAATGACCCAAAAATGTTGAGCTATATTTGGCTATTAGAAAAACTTACCTAGTTCCACCCGTTTCAGAAAATATGACTGGTTGATTCAAGCACAGGCCCGAGAGCTATCATTACTGCGACAGAAGGTGAGGGAAGGACAAAGCGTGTGTCATATTCTTATTCAACATCTGGAAGAAGCCATCAAATCTTTTGAAGAGATGCTTCGAGCTAATGACATAGATTACTTTATGGGACGAAGTTTCAGAGAGCACCTGTCTCAAGGAAATCAACTGGCGAAGAAGCTAAACAGTAAACTCAACAGCAGTAAGTTCGGACTATTATTCTATTATTAGATGAAAACCCATTTTTAACCTATTGTATATGGATAGATCTGTACAAAACATATGATTTGTTGGTGTTTGTTCACCTTGCTGCGCCGATGACGTCACCTGCGGTACATCCACATGTTCACTGCAGCCAGTCACTGACCTCAATGGTCTCATGCCTGACATGCAAGCACCACCCTTGTATCCAGTAGTTTGCTGCAGCTATCCTATGGATCTACATGACTTCATCACTGCAGAATGAAACAAGGTCCAACAGAGACCTTCAAAACATCTCAAATCTCCCCGTTTAATGAAGTGTCTTTGTTAGGACGTTGGAGATATATCCTTGGCAAGGGAATGGTTAATCCTTCAGATAAGTCTTAGCCATGAAGGGATTAAAGAAAAAGAAAAAATATAGATCAAAGTCTTTTCCACTCTTTTTTTATCCATCTGTGGCTTTAGTCTAAATTGACTCCAAAATAGCACAAAAAGCTGTTTCAAAACCAATGACATCTTCAGAAATGGGGTTTTGCCATAGTCTAATGCGGACGTGGGATCCTCCAAAATGGGTATTTAATCACTTTTCTAAATATGTCATTAAAAAAAGTGAAGCCTGTGAGATCTACATCCTTCCTTACATGCCCTTAGTTTCCTGACAGTGTACATTAGACAGGACCAGGTGCTGACAGGAGCTGATCTTGCCATGCATTGTTTGTACTTCTTATCTGATGGCAGGGAGCATGAACGAGCTTTGAAGGGACTGGGGAGAAAAGATCCTGTGTCTTTTGTATAGAGAATCCACTGGTTGTAATGTAATTATCTGAGTAAAGGGGTTATCCAACTGCAGATAGTTACACAGTTGATAAAGTTGAAAAAGCAAAAGTTGATTGAATTGATTGACTTGATTGAATTGACAGAATAACAAAACAAACTATCCTCACCTCTCCAGTCCCCCAGCGATGCATTGCAGAAGCTCCAGCAGATCATTCATTCTCTCTCACATGACTCTTCTAACCTTATCGGTGGTCATATTCCATTCTGTTGACATCACAACCAGTGTTGGACTGGAATGCCTATAGATCACCAGTAGATTTTATTCTGGGGCCCAATCCACAACTAATGTACATGACTGCATCCCTGCCTCTGCTACCTGCACGGTGCCCTCACCCATACCAGCCTGCAATCTAGGTAGGATGCTGAGGCTTCTTAGTCTCCCTTGCCTAATTGTAGGTGAGGGGAAGCAGAAGGGCACAGGGTGATGCACATGAAGGGTCTATAGAAACACAATTTATACATTTTATATAAATAAAAATATACAAATAGCAATAAGACAATATTCTATGTATAAAAGCTCTAAATAATGGCCATACACTTACTAAATACTGATATACAAGGAACAAATATCAGGATACTGTTACTGTGCAAAATCAGTTTACCAAGGCCATATTACCAATAATATCACTATACGAAGGCCAAATAATATCACCACATCATGACCACACATCACCTCCACATAGTAACTGAATATTACCATCATACTGTAACTGAATAAAACCTATTGATCTACAATCAATATTACCACCCTACAGTTACCATACAGTCGTAGGCACCAGTACAGGCACGCAACAGACTATATTACTGTCCCCAGACAGTTATGGGATGAACACCCAGTTTTAGTCTTCTTTTGTGTCCCATATAGTAGGTAGGTAAATATCTTATTAAGTAGGTAGATACACCCCCAAATTAGGTAGGCAAGTAGGTAGACTACCCATTTAGGTAGGTTGCCCTCATTACTTTTTGATAGATGTATATAAGCCCCCCATTTGGTAAGCAAGTAAACAGGCCTCCTCATTAAGTAGGTAGGTATACAGGCTCATCATGAAGTAAGTAGGTTTATAGGGCCCCCATTAAGTAAGTATATATGCCTTCTTTAGGTAGGTAGGTGCATGGTCACCCTATTAAATAGGTAGCCCCACTATTCTCAATAGAGGTCACTTTTTGATAATCAAAAATAAAATTCACCTCTCCCCGTTCCCCTGCAGAGCAGTTAGTTCCTCTTTCTTGTGTCTGGTCCGGGTAGCATTATGCCTCTCCTCCAGACATCTTGTAGGCATCATGCCTAAGGCAGCCTGTATCCTACAAGAGTAAGCGGCAGCATAATGACGTCACTACATCATGCTGCCTGCAATACTCTTGTACGATGCAGTAATTGTCGAGACAGGGAACTGATAGCTCCCTGCTCCGCCATAGTTTTCACCTGTATGCATGCCCCAGGGACACAAATATAGTTGAAAAGAGGCCCTGAGCTCCAGCACCAAGCTTGATGCTTTCTGGGGGTTTCACTGACTTCCCATTGGGCTAGTCCAGAGGTCTGCAAACTGGGGCTCACCAGCTGTTGGGAAACTACAACTCCCATCATTCCCACTGTTATAGATTATATAAATGCATGATGGGAGTTGTAGTTTGCCAACAGCTGGAGAGCCGCAGTTTGCAGACCACTGGGCTAGTCTGACAACAGCTCAGCGAACAGAGACACAATGCCAAAAGTTCAATTCATAATTACTGAGGCCACTGAATGGTTTAAAAGGGTTTTGCCACAATCTGTTGAGGTGGGATCCGTCAAAATGGGTATTTAATCACTTTTCTAAATATATGTCATTAAAAAAAGTGTAGCCTCTGAGAGCTACAGCCTTCTTTACATGCCCTTAGTTTCCTGACAGTTTACATTAGACACGACCAGGAGCTGACAGGAGCTGATCTGGCCGCACTTATTGTTTTCACTTCTTATCTGATGGCAGGGAACATGAATGAGCTTTGAAGGGACTGGGGAGAAAAGATCCTTTGTCTTGTAATGTAATTATCTGAGTAAACATGAAGATGCTCCCTGCTCCCTGCTCAGCCCCCCTCCCTCTCCTCCTGCATCAGTTTGTGAACAAATGAAAGAACCTGCCTGCTAGGAGCTTATCTTCTCTCCTGAGCAGATAAGAGGGAGAAACAAAACACATATAGCTTGTGCACAATACAGTTATCCCTCGTGGATTAGCCAAACAATGTTTACTCAAGTACAGAGACTGAGTATCAGGAGCGTGCATGGTAGGTAGAGCGATGACATCACAGAGGAGGTACTTGTTTTTTTTAACACAGAAACACAACGCCCCTTCTTTCAAGCCTCAAGAGGGGAGAATCAGCCCGTTAGGTGAGGAACTCACTTCTAGGCAAAACCGCTTTAACTACTGTTCAAAATAGGTAGCAGTATATAAAGAAAGTTGTGAACAGTTGTTATATAGATGTCTGGATGGCATATAATTAAATAAGACTTACAGTATCACTACTTAGTAAATCTCACTAAGAGATGGGAGACCACAATAGAACGAGATAGGTGATAACTATTAGATCAATATAGTTCAAACAAAGGGGTCCCATGTCCTCTGCTTAAAGTGTGTAGCAGTCTGCTATGTAGTCTACTACTCCATTCAAACTCTGTAAGACTGCTGGAGGTAGCCAAGTGCTGTATTCGATGATGCTCACATAGGTCTTGAATGGAACGGCAGTGTGCTTGCTTGACCACCAACACTGGACCCTTTGTCAGTGATTGGGGATCTCAGTGGTTGGACCACATTAAGTGAGCAGTTATCACCTATCCAGTGGATAAGTGATAACTTATTATTACCAGAATACTATTTTCAGTTATGAGAGTATACAGCAACTGAAATATAATGGTCTTAATTGAAGACTTTGTTCTGTATTTATATATAAACTGTTTTTAATTTACAGAAGGATTTTCAAAAGCGAATAAAGCCCCAGAAGATGACTTACTGACAAACAGGTAAATATCAAATTTTATGGGTATTCCCATCACATCGATTAGCTTTAAAGGTGTAGGCAAAGGGTAAATAAAGATTATTACCAAATACATTGCTGTTCTGATTTCGCTTCCTTTTAGAAGTGGAGCAGTTTTTATCTCCTGCTTCTTTACAGAGGGTTTCCTAGGCTGCCAATCATCTCCCGCTGCTCTGGCAGCCCTAGCCAAGATGGTGATGTCCCTCCCTGCTGTGTCTTATCAGCAGTACAGGAGCTTGTGTATGTTTCTTACTGACACACTGTAAGCCCTTATAGCTCTGTAGCCTTATGAACTGCTGTTTAAACCCATCCATCATCAATGTCCTTCTAACAGGATCAGCTAGCAATAGCAGAGCTTAAATGTCAGTCACTGCTGTAGAACCGCCCAAAGCTTGAAAGTGAATTGGGAAACTAAAGTAGGGATGGGAAAAGCCTTTAATCTCTGCTTGGTAGGAAGGAATTTAAGCCCATAAAAGACATGGTCTATTTTTTTTATCACTGCATTTTGACAATTACAACTTTTTATTTAATTTATCATCTATATTGCTGCATGTGGGCTTTTTTCATAGGATCATTTGTATTTTTATTGATACTATTTTAGCATACATGGAATGTATTCATTATCTTTCAATTGAAAAAAATGAATCGCGATTCCACCATAGTTTTTGGGGGGTTGTTTTTACTATACTCAGCTTTCAAATTCAATGTGTAAATAAAGGTTATTTTGGTTTGCCCTCAAACCTCTTTCTTGCCACGACTAAAAGACAGCGTGGGACATTGGACGTGTAGAGACCTCTTTTTATTCGGTAGACGGAAGATGCGTTTCATGTATAAAACACTTCATCAGTTCCATTGAACTTTTACTCATCAGTTCCATCGAATTTTACTCATCAGCTCCATGGAACTTTTACTCATCAGTTCCATCGAATTTTACTCATCAGCTCCATGGAACTTTTACTCATCAGTTCCATCAAACTTTTACTCATCATTTCAATGGAACTTTTACTCATCAGTTCCATCGAACTTTTACTCATCAGTTCCATCAAACTTTTACTCATCATTTCAATGGAACTTTTACTCATCAGTTCCATCAAACTTTTACTCATCATTTCAATGGAACTTTTACTCATCAGTTCCATGGAACTTTTACTCATCAGTTCCATGGAACTTTTACTCATCAGTTCCATCGAATTTTACTCATCAGTTCCATCGAATTTTACTCATCAGCTCCATGGAACTTTTACTCATCAGTTCCATCAAACTTTTACTCATCAGTTCCATGGAACTTTTACTCATCAGTTCCATGGAACTTTTACTCATCAGTTCCATCGAACTTTTACTCATCAGTTCCATCAAACTTTTACTCATCATTTCAATGGAACTTTTACTCATCAGTTCCATGGAACTTTTACTCATCAGTTCCATGGAACTTTACTCATCAGTTTCATCGAACTTTTACTCATCAGTTCCATCGAACTTTTACTCATCAGTTCCATCAAACTTTTACTCATCAGTTCCATCAAACTTTTACTCATCATTTCAATGGAACTTTTATTCATCAGTTCCATCAAACTTTTACTCATCAGTTCCATCGAACTTTTACTCATCAGTTCCATCAAACTTTTACTCATCATTTCAATGGAACTTTTACTCATCAGTTCCATCGAACTTTTACTCATCAGTTCCATCAAACTTTTACTCATCATTTCAATGGAACTTTTACTCATCAGTTCCATCGAACTTTTACTCATCAGTTCCATCGAACTTTTACTCATCAGTTCCATCGAACTTTTACTCATCAGTTCCATCGAACTGATGGAGTGTTTTATACACGAAACGTTTCTTCCTTCTACTGAATAAAAACAAGTCTTACGCAGCAGATGTCCAGCGCTGTCTTTTAGTCGTGACAAGAAAGAGGTTTGAGGGCAAACCAAAATAACCTCTATTTACGCATCAGAGGCTCCTCGTTCCTGTGCATTTCGGAAGAGACATCCTGCAGCGGACTCCTCCATCATTACATAGTCCCCACTATCATGGATGCTTTATGGAGTGTTGTGCCTTTCATAGCACAACGCCAAAAGGTTGGTATATATACTAATAAGGTCTAATTTACAGTCGCATTATTGACCTAGAGAGCACTGCCTCTATACTTTGTTTCACTTTCAAAATAAATTACATATTAACTTTATTCTTCAGGTCGTAGCAATTATTTTTACACAACTAAAGCTGATCTGTCACCCAACTGTACTGTCACAAGTATCGGTAGCACAGTGTCTGGACAGTTCCCCTCTCTTAGCTAAAACAGCACAAAATAAATGTTGTGCTTTTTAGGCTATGTTCACACGGCGTAATTGCGGCGTGTACAGTACGGCCGCAATTACGCCGAGTGATTTGGAAGTCGCGCTGATTTCCACGCACTTCCGCGGCACGGGAGGGGGGGGGGGCGGCAGCCCCATTGACAGTCATTACTCGCGGGCGTATTCGCCGCAAGTAATTAACGTCACTTATCTCCCTGCGCGTACAATACGATCATGTTGTACGGGTGGGGAGAGGAGGCATAATCCATAGTTCTCTATCTCACTTGTATTAGGGCGCAAATACAACGCGAAATGCGTGACGAAATTTGCCCGTGTGAACATACCCTTAGTTTTATAGGGGATATCAAAGAATAGAGCAGGCACATGGTTTATAAGGCTGAAGGATTCATAAAGAGATCACATACCCGCTAGGCTGTACTCAGAACTCCCATTAAGGCGGAACCTAGACCTATCACACATTGATGGTATATCCTATCGGTATGCCATTAATGTGTGAGGAGGGGCAACCCCTTTTAACCACATGTTAACCATTTACTCAATTTACTCAATGCTATCAACAGTGCGTTTTGTGCAAAAACACATTTTGTCAGGTCCATGGGAAACATATTAAAGGCAACATGTCAGAAAAGAGGCGCCGCCATGTCAAAAATCTGGCTTGCATAAAAAGGTGTAGCTTGCATAATAGAATTTAGCAAACTTTAGGCGCATAGCATATCATTGCTAGCATATTTGATGCGCCTACTTTAGGCGCATTCAAAGGTGTCGTGCCTGGTGTGTAATGAGCCTGGTTTTGGTGTAATCCTAAAGAGCACTGAATCAGAGTAACTAAGATACAGTGGAGCAGACAAGCCAAATCTTTATTTCAAAATCTTTTCACAGACAGAAGGTAAAATGTGCACAGCGTCGGCTGATGCGTTTCAGCTTCGACCGAAGCCTTGTTCCCAGCAAAGACACACTACTGTCGGCACCACCCATCGTTAAAAGTTTAACCCCTACCAACCTTCCACTTAGGAGAATACAGCAAAGACACACTACTAATATTCCACTATAAATCTAAGCTAAAACCAATAGAGGGAACAGTTTTGGTGCACTACAGTTCATTTATATAGAGAATAGGGCATCAACAGTTTTTTGACGCAAAGTACACCAACAAAAATGGTACAGCCCTGGTGGGACATGTCTCCCTAAGGGGATGTTCACACAGCGTCTTTGAATACGTTTTTGGATACATTTTCGATCTGAAAAACGATTCAAAAGTGCTGCATAAAATGCACAACACGCACCCAAAGTGTGCTGTGTATTTGGATGCGTTTTTGCTGCAGCAGGAACGCACCCCATAGTTTTAAATAGGGCTCCTGCTGCGTCAAACGGATAAAGAATTGACATGGCAATTCTTTGAACAGATCCGAAAGACGCATCAGAAAGACACAAGGAAGCACGCATCGGTGCTCACTCGTCTGAACGCAATATAAATCACACTGCACATTGTTAGATTTTTTTTTGGGTGCATTTAGGGGCCGAAACACAGATCCAAACACGCATCTAAAAAAAAAAACATGTGAACATCCCCTGAGGGCAACATGTCCCATTAGGGCTACACTTTTTTTTGGTCTGTTTTGTGCCAAAAAACTTTCGACGCCCTATTCTCCATATAAATCAACTGCAGGACACCAAAACTAGGCACATTATACACCAGGCAAAACACATTTGAATGCGCCTAAAGTAGGTGCACAGATATCTAGCTATTCATCCCCTGGGTTAGGTTTTTCGCTGTTTGGTGCACAATTTTACTATACAAGGTACCAGACCCCTTTTTTTTTTGACAGGTTCATACATTCGGATGCACTATACACTCATTTAATGTGCTTTAAAACTGGCGGGGTGGCGTCTCTTTTTGGACATGTCGCCCATAGTGTTTATGTGTAAAAAAATGGCAGCCCGATCAGGAAGAGACAGATTAAAACAAAGACAGATATTACATCTAATAGCTTGAATGTAGGAAGTAAATGGTCTACAACACATAATACAATTGACAAAAACACATAACAACAACAACAACAAGAAAGAAAGAAAACAAGAAAGAAAGAAAACAAGAAAGAAAACAATTAGTTAATTCAATTATTTCATATAGTGGCTGGGTTAGCTGTGTATTGTTGGCTGCCTGCCTTTAAAACCTGGCTGTTCTCTGATATCTATTGATCTGCATCTCTTGAAGCAGCTTTAATTAATTAATTGTTCTTTACTTTTTTATTTATTGTTTGTTGTATTAAGATTATTACTATGTGGAAAAGCGTTTTTGCGTTGTTTTTTGTAGCCCTTTTCCCTTTAGTCCTGCATAAACCCCTATTGGTTTAAATCCCTGTCTTTTTTTAAAATCAAATTTTTTTTAGGCCCTTTTTAACCCCTTTAACGCCTTTAGACGTATCCATACGCCCAGGTCGTTTGGGGGTTCACGCCCTGGACGTTTTGATACGTCCTGAGGACGCGCAACTCAAAGCAAGTTGGGCGCGACGGGGCGGGGTGTCACTGTAATTACAGCGACACCCCGCAGCGTCGGCCCCGCCCCCCGGATCCTCCAGGGGGGGGGGGGGGGGCGGATAACCCCGTAATATCGCGACGACGGTGCAATAACTAAGAGAACCGGGGGGATCGCTCCCCCTGCGTCTCTGTCGCGGACGCGCAGGGATCGGGCGATCGTGCACCCCTTGCCCCCCTTCAGACACCCGGAAGGCAAGAATCCCTTTCCGATTTGTCTATACGTCAGACGCCCGGCCCCGTCCCCTGTGGGCAAAACCCGGCATCGGACTGACGTTACCATAAAACCCAGTCAAGAAACAAGCTAAAAATGTTTTCCTATTGAAGAAATCTAAAGATCTCCTTCAAATCCCCAGGGGAAACGTAAAAATAAAAATGGAAAAATGAAAAAAAAAAAAAAGTGAAAAAAAAAGTAAAACACAAACCGAAAAATAAAATAAAAAAAACGACATCCCCCTTTTTCCCCCTTTTACAAACCCAATGCCCCAAAAAAAGATCAAAAATAAAAAAAGTAACCATATTTGGTATCGGGCGTGCAAACGACCGCCCCTATAAATCTGTATTTTAATTAACCCCGACGGTGAACGGCGAAAAAAAAAAAAAAAAAAACCAATCACAGAATTTAAGATTTTTGTTTCAAAGCAGCACAAAAAGGGAATAAAAAGTATCAAAAAACCTAGAACGGCAAATTGTACCTTTAAAAACGTCTTCATCCCAAAAAAAAAAGTCCTTATACACTCTGTTTAGGAAAAAAAAAAATGTATATCTCAAAGTAACGATGTAAAAAAATTTTTTTTTTTAAACAAAAAACCCTTTTTCTTTTTTTTTTTTAAAGTGCTTAAACATAAAAAAACATATAAATAGGGTATGCCAAAACGTAGCGCCCCAAAGATAAAAATAACTTATCACGGTACTCACGGGACCCTGTTAAAAATAAAAATAAAAAACTACTAGGTTTTCAGTATTTTCTTCACCGGGGGCCCCAAAAAAATGGATTTAAAAAAGCGACAAAAAGCCTTTTTCCCCCCAAAAGGATACTAAAAAAATAACCATCCGCAAAAAACAATCCCTACAAGTCCAAGCACAAAAAAAAATTTTAAAAATTATGGGTCTCAGACTATGGGAGCAAAAACGTATTTTCCGGGTTTAATAAAAAAGTTTTTTTTTGTATAAAAGCAGTAAAATAAAAAAAAATCAAATTGGGGAAACGGTGTAATGAACGACCCCGCTGAGTTTAAACTACCCGTCAATTACCCTACAGTGACCGCAAAAAAAAAAAAAAAAAAAACACTACCAAATTGCTGTATTTTTCAAACATTCAGAAAAACCCTTAAAAAAAAAGTGAACATCATCATACACCCCTAATGGGACCAATAAAAAATTCAACTCATCCCAAAAAACAAACCCATACACACTCTCACACAGCAAAAAAAAAAAGTTATGGCTTAGAAAGGAAAACATAAAAACCCCCAAATTTTTTTAGATGTATTTTTCTGTGTAAAAAGTAATAAAACAAAAAAACTATATAAAACTATACATTGATTGTACCGACCCCCAAATTTAAATTTTTCACATCATTTACACTCACGCGAATGCGTAAAATTGAAACCAAAAAAAAAATGCAAAACTAGATGGGTTACCTGAAGAAGCGTTTCTTCCCCCAAAAAGGGGCGTGGATCCCCGGGCTACTTTCTCTCCCTTCTTCGACCAAACCGCCGGCCCGCGGTAATCAAAGTGCAGAGAAAGAATCCGGTGACTTACAAACAACGCCGCAAGGATACCGGTCCGTATTTAAAAAAAAAAACTTTATTTTCAAAAAATTAAAAAAAAACCCCCAAATAACGCACCAACAAAGGGAAAAGACCCCGATGGTTTGGGAACAAGCGTTTCGAGTCGACGACTCTTTCTCACTGTTTTGTCTGTGTGGGGTTTCCTGGGTCCTATAAAAAAACCCGATTTAAAACCCAAAGGGATTAGGGAGGAAAACATGGGATGTTTTAAAAATAGTGAAAACTCCAGCAAATAAAAATATGTCCGCTGCTCAAAAAACTATCCCAAAGGTACATGCTAATATGTTTTAATCTAAATGGGACTTTTAATATTTTTACCAAGGGTATATTAAAGTTTTGCCAATTTTTTTAAAAAAAGCGGGGATCAGTGTGCTTTAAATAAACATACAACATTCCAAAGGAAATTAATCCGTCGGGCCCCCTTTTTGTCCCCAGCTTGAAGATCCACTGAGCCCCCTTTTTTTTAGCGCTTCGTCCAGTTTCCCCCCCCTTTTAGGGCATAATACCTTTTCGATTCATAAAATTCAAACCTGTTGTGTTACCCGAACTGCGTTTTCCCCCCCTTTTCATTGCCCAATGCTAAAAAAAAAAATATGGAACACATGTGCATCCAAAATGCACATACACCCTAGAAGAGATCCCTGATGGGTGTTGAATCCAAAAGGGGCACTTCTGGAAGGGTTTTGCCCTGTTCGCTATTGGGGGGTTTGCAAAACGAAGGCCCTCCAAAATCTGCGTTCCAAAAGCCCAAAAAGCGCTCCTCCCTTTTTACGCCCCGCCTTTCGCCAAACAGCAGCTTTCCCCCATGTAGGGTATTGCCGAACTTGGGGGAAATTGCTTTAAAAAAAAGTTTTGGGGTTCTTTTTTCCGGATTCCTTGTATATATAAAAATTTAAAAAAAATTGCAGATTAAAGAAAAAAAATTTTTTTTAATTTTCACAGCCTTAGCAAAAAAATTTGTGACCCCTTGGGGGGCTATATCTCAAAAGCACCCCCCGGATAAATTTTATTAAGGGGGTAGTTTCCCAAATGCAGTCTATTTAGGGTTTTATTAAGTTTTTGCACCCTTTGGGGGTCCCCAAACCTGAAAATGGCGCCCCAAATAAAAATCGTAGAAAATGAACCCCCAAAATAGAGGTGCTCCTTTTATTCTGGGGGGTTTTGTTCCCAAATAAGCACTGGCCACATTGGGATATTTCCCAAAAAAGGCAGACCTGGGTGAAAAAGATTTTAAGTTGCTTTACCCAGTCAATTTACCCTATTCCAGGAAAAATGGGATAAATATTGAAAAATCTGCAAAAAAAGTGAAATTTTGAATTTCCCCTCCCCTTTGCTTTCATTCTGTGAAATATCTGGGGTTATCAAAACTTTCCCAAATTTGGTTGTAAAAACTTAAGGGTTTTTAGTTTCTCAGATGGCACATTATGGGGGTATCTAACATGCAGGCCCCTCAAAGCCACGTGAGAATGGAGGGGGTCCCAAAAAAAATGTATATTGCAAATTTTTTTGAAAAATGTGAGAAATTACTACTAAATTTCTAAGCCCTCTAATGTCGTAAAAAAAAAAAAAAAGACTTTAAAAAATGATGCCAACTTTTAGTGGACATAGGGTAGATGCTATTTTATAAACTATTTTGTGTGAATAATTATCTTCTTGAAACGCAGAAATTTTGGCAACTTTCAAAATCGCAAATTTTTCCAAATTTGCATAAAATTTTTGATATTTTTCACAAACAAACAAGGATTGTATGGAACTAAATTTCTAACTAACTTAAAGCACAATGTGTCACGAGAAAACAATCTCTGAATCACATGAATAGGTAAAAGTGTCAAAAAGTTATTCTCACATAAATTGACACATGTCAGATTTCAAAAATAGGGCTGTGTCAGGAAGGTCAAAACAGGCTGGGTCCTTAAGGGGTTAAATGTATTTTACATTTATTGTTTATTCATTGATATAGCGCTGTTATATTCTACAGCCCTGCAAGGTGATAGTCATGATTCACATTGGTCATGTGAACAGTGTTTATTATATTTCACGTGGACCTGACAAAGTACTTTCTTGCATTGAACACTATGGGCTTCATTTCTGAAAACTGTCTAAGCGTAAGACTGCTCTTTTCAACCAATCAGTGCTCAGCTTTTAATTTTCCAAAGTAGTAAAAAAAACTGTAAGCTGTGCTCTGATTGCTCGCTATGGGCAACAAGGACAGTCTTAGGTTACATTCACACTTCATGTTTGCGGGACACACTTCGGCACGTAATTGTGCTGCAATGCGCCCGAAGCACTCTCCACAAATATGGTAAAATCATAGCACTCATTGAGTGCTATGTTAAACCAGCGTAATAAGAGGCAGGGTCGTTGCGCTGTTGAAAGTACGTGTTGGCCAGTGTGCACTTTCAACAGCAGCCATATTGCTGCGTGCACAGGTGCGCGCCGCTATATGCCATGTGAACATAGCCTTACACTTAGGCTGTGTCTACATTGCCCAGCTTTACCCTCGTATTTTTGCCGCTTTTAGTTTTTTAAAAGCGCCGAAAATATGATCGTTTGTGTGGCCCCATAGACTAGCATAGAAAAGACGAGCTGTAGTCTCCACAGCTCGTCTTTTCACCACTCGTCTTCTGGTGACGGTGTATTATACAACATGTTGTATAATACGCCGGCGCTTTTAGTTTTCTTGTCGTCTTCAAATATAATACAATTGTATGGGCGACGTAAAAAAAACTAGAAGCAACCGCAGATTTTGCACAAAACGTGACAAAAAACGCGGCCGTGCATCGGAAAAAAAGTCAGCTTTCGGTCCGTTTTTTGTCCGATGCAGTGTAGACATAGCCTTAGACAGTTTTCATAAATAAGGCTCATTTTTCATATCAAAAAATGGTTCGTTTGTAGTTTGTGTACATCAGGATTTGTGATCCAGTTCCAGCAAGCACCAAACATTTGTAATTGGGATTGTAACTTTAATTCTTCTGTCCCTGAATTGTGTAAAGCAGTAGGAGTATAATACCCATATGCTTTTATAAGGCACATGGACAAAAATTGTTCTGATGGAGCAACCCCTTTAAGTTACCTTATTATTGATGGTTTTTAACAGAACTAATATAAAGAATCTACAGAAGGATAATGGGATGGAGACGTTTCATTCTACTGAAAATCGTTCCTTTTCACCATCTAGCAGCCATGGCTCCTTAGAGTCAGATGGATCAATCATGTTTGATGACCAACTTTCTACCAACGATGAACTAGGGAGCTGTTCAGAGTTGTCAGTAACAAGTGATTGCTCCTGCTATGAACATGGCAGTATTCAAGACTCAGGTATTTTATAATAGGAATTTTTTTTCGGGGAGGGAGGGGGGGGGAAGGGGAGGGATTCGTAAAGAAAAATGGCTGATCACTCACCGGAAATGGAACTTGACTATTAAAAGCCAGAACGCAAGAACTTACTCAACACTGCAATATTACAGCTGTTAAATTGTTCCTTATTTTATCTGCTAGTTTTCTGTTTAACCCAAAAAAAGAAAAAGAAAAAGCGCTTCTTTGTGTGGTATTGGCAATATACTATTACAAGACAAAATAAAGGTATAAGAGTGACTCAGACTTTGGAGTACAGAATTCTGTGCAAATCATTTCCAAATATATCTTTATAGCTTCGGACTTTTAAATCCATGGTATAGTCCTAAAATCACATGATAAATTTCTGACAGCTTGCAGCCACCACCAGGGGGAGCTTAGCAGCATATAGAAGACATTCTTTATTGAGTTTAATGCAAACAGTATGTTTCAGTAATGTCCAGCGGTGGCTGCAAAGTAACAGAATTGTATTACTTAACTATATATGTGTAAGAAAGCATGGTATTTGAGTGTCTATATCACAAAACTGAATTTTAACCCTCAGGCCATAATATAAAATTAATCAGCAAGAATATGAGGCTTAAAATCAAAATGACATTAAAAGTTCTTAAAACTATTAAGCATATTAAAATTGCACAAAAAAGGAAAAAAAAAAAAAAGTTATAAACGGGTGTTTATCATTTTTTGTCACATCGTTAATTTAAAAAGGGGTTACTATCTCGCATTTTTGGCCTGAACTGCTTCTAGCTAGCTACTTTCCTACCTCAAAGAATGGGATTATGGCCATGCTCGTGCAGTTCTCCCCATTCATTTCTATGGGAAAATGCCTGGCTGAATTCAGAACTCCCATAGAAATGAATGGGAACAACGGTCCAAGCTCGGACATCTCCCTGTTCTTTGAGGTTGATTCGGAGAACGAGAAGATGCTTTCAAAAAAAATTTTTAAATAGTTTTTTTTTTAAATCATTAAACAAAGTGCAAAGTGAATAAACAAAAGAGAAATCTAAATCAAATCAATATTTGCTGTGACCACCATTTGCCTGAAAATGATGGGGGCCCCCAAAAAACCCTGATTTTCCGTTTGAGTCTCTCGGGGTTTACATAAGAAACGAGGATTTGAGCAGCTACTCACAGGAGTCTGGTTTTACTTCTCCGTTTTTTTGGAACAACCTCCCTCCCGATTCCTCCAAACCCTTTTGTAAAAGTTTACCAAAAAAAAGGGTAAAGGGGGTACGCCAAATATTAATTTGATTTAGATTTCTCTTTTGCTCATTTCATTTTAAACTTTTGGGGTATTGTAAAAAAAATTTTTAACACTTCTTTTTTTTAAATTTTTTATTTTTTACTTGTGCATTTTTTCCCACCTGCCTAACATTTTTGCACAGCACTATGCGACTTCCAACAGGTTTTTTTTTATACCTTGCGTAGTTGAAAACCTAGTCCTGGCACCATTTAGCCCCTGACACCACTCAGAATTGCATCCCCCCCCCAAAAAAAAAACTATCTCTATTTATTATATATGAAAATAGATATAATACATTCTTTGTGTAGTTAGATAATACTACAATGCTATTACTGTATAAAATTGTAATAACATTTCACTAATCCTGCATTTCCTTCAGACCTGAGCTGCAATTCTGTATTTTTAAGCAGTGCTGAACATATGGATTCTGACAGCAGAAATGGAATGTACATGTCTTGTCACGCTGACAATTTTAGTGCTTTGAAGAAGAATATATTGGATGGGAAGACGCTGTTACACAACATAGAGATATGTGTGCAGTCAATCTTTCATATTCCTTTCCTTGAAGTACATGGAGACAAGGTAATAAAAATTACAGTCTGAACAGAAGCCAATGCAATGCATTTCTTGTAATGCCAGTGTTGCAGCTTATATTCACAGGGTATACAGTTAGGGTATGTTCACACGGTGTAATGGTGGGGCGCATTCGCCGCGTATTTGCACTTCAATGCACCTGAAATGCACCCGCAATTACGGTTCACACGGCGTAAAATTGGATGTATTTCAGTCCGTAATTACGCGCCGGAGTGCGCAAATTGCGGCTGGAATCCGTCCCAGTCATTACGGTAATTCACAGTTCTCATAGAGAACTATGGATTACGTCTCCTCTCCCTGCTCGGCAAGGGGGGAGATAAGTGACATGTGAATTACCAGCGGCGTATACGCGCCACTGGTAATACAAGTCTATGGGCCAGTGAGGTGCCGTCCCCCCGCACCTGCCCCCACTCCCGCCCCTTCCCCACGCTGTAATTGCGGGGCGTAATTACGCCCCGCAATTAAGCCGTGTGAACTTAGCCTAACTCATAGCTGGCCAGCGTGTACTTCTAAAACACCCGGCATATTGCAGTGGGTACAGCACAGGTGAACATACCCTTAAAGTGGCTTTACAGATTAACCTCTTAAGGAGACAGCTATTTTTAAATTTTATTTTTCTGGGGTTTTTTCCCCATCAACGTCCAAGGAGCCATAGTTTTTTATTTTTCAACATAGGCAGATACCCAATACCCGGATAGCCAAGTTGGCTAGTGTGTGCTGTGTTTTGGTATGTTTTTAAAAAAACAAAAACCTTTTCTAAGACCAACAATTTTATCGTCTCTGAAATCTTTGCCCAATAATTTAACCATGAAAAGACTTTCGGTAAAGAATGTTCTCAGATTATTGCCAGAAAGTTTGTTCATCCTTTGCTCAATGTCAGAGAATGTTAGTTGGAACTACTGTAACGGCCAATATGGAGTAAAATGTGTATGGCCACATCTGCAAATGATTGTTCATCTGATGATCGTTATAGACCTGCAATACCCCTCCATCTAATGTATATGGCCCCCATCAAAAACGTCTTTGAATATAGGTTTATTCACAAACATGTTTTTAACTCTATATTGTCTGTGGATTCTTAGGTGATGGACTGTGGAAATGTCAATAATCTGTGTTCTGCTATGGCAAGCCTGGCTAATGTTTTGGAGGAATCAAATTCTATACTCAGTTTATTTTGGAGCTCAACTCAACCAATCGAGCAAGTTAACAAACAGCAGAAGAAAGAGGTAAATAATGTTCTGCCGCCCATTAACATATTCACAGTTGTAATTATATCTACAAATAATGTTATTTTAGCTAAGGACAACCTACCAAACTGGTTCTGGAGAGAGGGAAACCCGGGCCAGACCTGCTGGGGGCATAAACAGTGGAGGGGTATTTCCATTTCATTGATTCGCTTTAAACATGTCGGAAAGGCTAAATAAAGTTTTGGATACGGCTCTGCTATATTGTTATTAAATGGACGGCTAATCAAAGATAAGTAAAACCATTTGAATATTGGATTACAATGCAGCGGATTGTTAAATGTCATTGAAGATTATATATACTGCATATCTGACAGATTAAAAGCATATAAAAACGTTGGACATTTTGAATTAAATAAGGAATAATTTCAATGATAGAAAGCCTTATGTGATTAATGATGGCCCTACAAGTACTTCTAACTTCCCTAGAAATAGTGGGTAATTGCTGGTTCTATCAATTAGAGTTTCCCCTCTTTATTAGGTAATGTGCTTTAACAGGAGCTGTTCATCCATCTTTAACTTGTGCCATCACAACACAATTTTTGCCCTAGACCCCTTGCTCAGCCTCTTAAAGGGGTTGTCTCATCATGCTGTTTTACAGAGCCACAGGCAGCTTCAGACTCAGACTTCTTGGTCAGGGTGTGGGTGGTTCTACAGCAGTGATTGGCATAACAGCTTTGCTATTCCTAACTGATCGTGTTACAGGGACATGAGTGTAGGTAATTTGTAAACTGTAGTGTGCAAGGCTGCAGAGCTGTAAAGGGTTAAAGCTTGTCAGTAAGTAATGTAAACAAGCTCTCGTCTTTCTAGAATATGGATTGCAATGCAGCGGATTGTTAAATGTTGTTGACGACTATATATACTGCATATTTGAAAAGATAAAAAGCATATAAAAATGTTGGACGCTTTGAATTAAATAAGGAATAATTTCAGTGGAAGGAAGCCTTATGTGATTAATGAAGCTAATATATTGCTAGTGTTTAGGAGAGAAACTAGCAGAAAAAGGCTGCCACAGGGTGTTCAGGTGATTGCTGGCCGCTAATGTGTTGCTGATAATTGTAGGGCCCTACAATTACATCTGGGCCCTCCACCCATTACTATTTCCTAATTTGTAGAATATCAGCTTTCTCCTTTTTTTTTAATAAAATTTGATGAGAGCCCTTAAAAGGAGCGCTGGTAGTACATTACAACAGGTTTGAGGATTTATTACAGAATCTAACATGGTGGTTTAAAAGGTTTTCCACTAGTTTTTAAAACTTTACTACTGTCCTCACACACTCAATGAAAAAAGGGTACTTACCTGCTTTATCACCGTCACTTAAAGTGTTCCCGCTGGTCCCCCGCTGATGATGTCACGTTCATCACTCCCATAGTCACCAATCTACCTTCAGCTGTCATGTAGCATACATGTAAGCACATGATTACAGGATGTAGGATTACATTGCATTATGCCTGTATGATTTCTATGACAGGAACAACTAATGAAAGATGAGATCTGCACCCTGAAGAATAAGCTAAAAGAACAAGAAATGCTGCTACAGAAAGCGTCAGCTCAGGTGAAACATGCAAATCTTGCCAAAGAGGGCATGGAAAAGCTCATCATGAAACAACGTAAGTTATAAATGTCTGTCAGTCTCTTGCAACACAATGAGATATAAAAATCTATGCACTTGACTGGAGCATTTTACTTTAAGGGTATGTTCACACGGCGTGTTGGATCCGTTTTGGATCCAAGATAGGCATTCAAAAGCGCTGCGTAAATCGGATCCAACACACAGGCGCGTGTTTGGATCTGTTTTGGCTACAGCGGGATCGCACCCTATAGGTTTAAATAGGGCGCCTGCTGCATCTTTTGGATCAAGAATTGACATGTCAATTCTTTGAACGGATCCGAAAGACACATGTAAAACATATATTGTCTGAACGCCGATGTGTGTTTTGAAAGCAATGTAAAACACAATGCACATTGCTAGATGCGTGTTTGGGTTCATTTAGGGTCTGAAACACGGATCCAAACATGTATCCAAAAACAGATCCAACACACCGTGTGAACATACCCTAACACCTAAATGCTATCAACTTGGCCACTATTAGGCTGTGTTCCCACATGAAAGGAGCCATATGTTGCTCGTTTATATCTCAATACCTGTTAAAAAGTGCTCCCAAATATAGTGGTGTATTTGCTCCCTTCCTGATTTCTTGATCTTCTGGATGTTTGTCACACTTAAATGTCTCACCAAACAAATTTCAATATTAGACAAACATAACCCAAGTAAACACAAAATGCAGTTTTTAAATGAAGGTCTTTAATATTAAGGGAAAAGTCATCAAAACCTGCAGGGCCCTGTGTGAAAAAGAAATTGCCTTCCCACCCCTCTTAAGACATAAAATAACTATATTTTCGCACATCTTTGGGAAGCTGAGTTCAATTTTGCTAGCTTCACCCAGGCCCGATTACTGCCAAACCTGTTCTCAAGCAAAAAAGCACTTAAATAGGACCTGTCTGCAAAAGTGAAGTAGACCAAAAGATCCTCAGAAGCTGGACATCATGGGGAGATCCAATGAAATTCAGGAACATATGAGAAACAAAGTCATTGAGATCTATCAGTCTGGAAAAGGTTGTAAAGCCATCTCTAAAGCTTTGGGACTCAAGAGAACCACAGTGAGATCCATTATCCACAAATAGAGAAAATATGGAACTGTGGTGAACCATCTCAGGAGTGACCGTCCATCCAAAATTACCCCAAGAGTGCAGCGATGACTCATCCAAGAGGTCACAAAACACCCTACAACAACATCCAAAGAACTGTATGACTCCACCATAAGAAAGAGACTGTGCAGAATTGGCCTGTATGGCAGAATTCCAAGATGAAAACCACTACTGACCAAAAAGAACATAAAGGCTTGTCTCAGTTATGCCGGAAACATTTGATGATCCACAAGACTTTGGAGAAGATTCTGTGGACTGACGAGACAAAAGTTGAACTTTTTGGAAGATGTAAGTACTATTATATCTGGCGTAGAAGCAACACAGAAATTCAGAAAAGGAACATCATACCAACAGTAACACATGGTGGTGGTCGTGTGATGGTCTGGGGCTATTCTTCTGCTTCAGGACCTGGAAGAATTACTGTGATAAATGGAACCATGAATTCTGCTGTCTCCCCACAAATCCTGAAGGACAATGTCCGGCCATCTGTCAGTGACCTCAAGCTGAAGCGCACTTGGGTTATGCAGCAGGACAGTGATCCAAAACACAGCAGTAAGTCCACCTCTGAATGGCTTGATAAAAACAAAATGAAGACTTTGGAGCGGCCAAGTCAAAGTCCTGACCTTAATCTGATTGAGATGCTGTGGCGTGTCCTTGAAAAAGCAGTTCATGCTTGGAAACCCTTAAATATGGGTGAATTACAACAATTCTGCGAAGATGAGTGGCCAAAATTCCTCCAGAGTGTTGTAACAGACTCATTGGCAGTTATTGCTTGATTGCAGTTGTTACTGCCAAGTGTGGCCCAACCATTTATTAGGTTTAAGGGGCAATTAATTTTTCGCCCTGTAGGTTTTAAGGACTTTTTCCCTTAATAATAAAAACCTTCATTTAAAAACTGCATTTTGTGTTATGTTCGTCCTATATGTAAATTTGTTTGGTGATCTTGTAAAGATGCGGGAGCTCAATGGTAGCCCCTGCTTGCGGGTTCTTTCTATTGCGAAGAGAGGTGCTGTGGGACTCTTGGTAGTGGAGTGTACCGGCGTATAAAAGATGACACAACAACTTTTCACCGGCAGAACTGTAGCTTTACTTCTCTTTTCAGCTTCCTCCAGCAACGACACTTCCATCCACTTCCAACCGGTCCCCCAGTGTCCCAGCCAGCTTCAGGAGCACGCACACCGCAGTTCCAGAGGGAGCTCTCTCCTAGCCCTACCTCACTGCTACCCTGCCTGTCTTCAGTGGCTTACCCACACAGCACAGGGGGGGCTACTCCTCACCGCCCCAACAATGGCCTCTCTTCTTCATCTGGCTCACCTACGTCACCGCTGGAGGTGAAGCTCTGCTCCCAGGACTACCGGCTTCTTTTGCTGTGAACTTTCATCAATATGTACAAGTCTTTCTCTCTATCAAGCTGGCTTCCTTCCTTTCCAAGGGAATCTGCCGCCCCCATCCCTA
>JAODAL010056391.1:0-23309 GCA_025379985.1 Phyllomedusa bahiana | reverse complement strand
TAGTCAATGCAAAAATAAAAAAAAAAAAACTTGGTTTCAGAAAGCAGCAATGGAAAGAATTTTTATTTTTTTAACATTAGTAAAACACAACAACACTGTGTAAGTTTGGTATCGCCTGAATCAGACTGATCGGGCAGAATGTGGATAACTCATTTTTTTTTTGCTCAATAAAACTCTGTATAACCCTTCTTCCCCTCAAAAAAATTCCACAATATATTTTTTTTTACAGTTCTACCTTACGAAGGACAAAAGATTTTTGTTTTTGCTCTCCAATATATTAATTGGTGCATTAAACTGCACAAATAAAAAATAAAACTCATCCTGCAAAAAACAAGCCCTAATATGGCAATGGTGACAAAAAAAATGTAACAGTTATGGGCTCTGGGGAAAAAAAACTGAAACTGGGTCAGACACTACGGGTTAAAAAGTGCATTTTTTTTTTCCTGCCAAAAAAAAGCAAAACAAAAAGAAGTACTTAGACAAATATGTAAAATAGAAAAATAAAAAAAGTTGTTGGTTTTCAAAAACAGCAATGGAAATAATTTTTTTTTAATAAAAAAAAAGTTTTTTTTTTTTTTAAAAGTAGCAAAACAAGAACTATGTAAGTTTGGTATCGCTGGAATTGTACCGCCCCACAGGTTACAGAAAATTTCTCATTCATTTCACTCAAACAACTCTGTATAAACGCCACCTCCCCAAAAAAAAAAAAATTTACAAAATTTACAGAATACATGAAAATTTATGAAAATTGCACTATTGTGTTTCTTTTTTCCAGTTGTACCCTAGAAAATATTTTTATTTTGCTCTCCAGTACTTTCAATGGTGAATTAAATTGCACCAATAAAAAAAAATACAACTTGTCCTGCAAAAAACAAGCCCTAATGTAGTTATGGTGGCAAAAAAATAAAACGATTATGGCACTTGGAAAAAAAAACCTACGAACTGGGTCATGTCAGGGCAACGTATCAGAAAGGGTTAGGGCAACAAATCAGAAAAGAGGTGCCACCATGCCAGTTTTAAGGCGCATTAAAGTGGTTGTCTCATTCCAGGGATCGCTGCTGCTTTTTATGTTAAAGATCTTGCAAAAACAAGTCACTTTGCAATATGTGTCCATTAACAGTGTCCCATAATTCCTTGATATCCCTCTTGTATGGGCTGCATCAGCTCTTCAGGTCAATATAGCTACAGACCCGTTCGATCTCTCCCGATAGGCTGCCAGCGCTGGTTGCTATAGCTACAGACCCGTTCGATCTTTCCTGATAGGCTGCCAGAAATGGTCGCTATAGCTACAGACCTGTGCGATCTCTCCGATAGGCTGCCAGCGCTGGTTGCTATAGCTACAGACCTGGGTTCGATCTTTCCTGATAGGCTGCCAGCATGGTCGCTATAGCTACAGACCTGTGCGAGCTCTCCTGATAGGCTGCCAGCACTGGTTGCTATAGTAAGACCTGTCAAATTTTTCCTGATAGGCTTCCGGGATGGTCGCTATAGCTACGACCTGTTCATTTCTCTCCCAATAGGTGTTAGTGTGGTTTGCTATAGCTTACAGACCTGTTTTGATCTCTCCTGATAGGTTGCCAGCACTGGTTGCTATAGCTACGGGACCTGTGTGATCTCTCCTGATAGGTTTGCCAACGCTGGTCGCTATAGCTACAGACCTGTGTGATCTCTCCTGATAGGCTGCCAGCACTGGGTGCTATAGCTACAGACCTGTTTGATCTCTCCTGATAGGCTGCCAGTGCTGGTTGCTATAGCTACAGACCTGTGTGATCTTCTGGTAGGCTTCCAGCACTGATCGCTATAGCTACAGACCTGTTCAATTTCTCCTGATAGGCTGCCAGCGTTGGTTGCTATAGCTACAGACCTGGCTTCTATTGCAGTCTAGTGGAAGCCAGTAAACACGCCCCTGAATTCAAAGTGAAACCAAGAAAACAGGACTGAGGTCAGATGAATCGATGAAGTGAGACAACCCTGTTAAGGGCGACATGTCCCAATATCAATGCGCTATAGTTTTGGTGTATTTTGCACCAACAATTCTCAACGCCATATTCTTGATATAAATGAACTGTAATATACCAAAACTAGACGCCGGGCACGACACACTGCAATGCGCCTAAATTGGCACCTTAAGTATAGTAGCGATGATACGCTGTGCGCCATCATAACGCAATGCGCCTCTGTAGCCCCATGCGCCTCAATAGGTGCATTACATACACTAGCAATGATAAGCTATGCGCTGCAATTGCGCAATGCACCTTTTAGGTGCATTAAAGGGGTTGTCTCACTACATTGATTCGTCCTGTTTTCTTGGTTTCATTTTGAATTAGGGTCGTGTTTACTGGCTTTTACTAGGCTGGGAAGTAGAAGCAAGGGTTGGTTTGCTATAGCAAAACCAGTGCTGTCAGCCTTTCAGGAGAGAGGAACGGTCTGTAGCTATAGCAACCAGTGCTGTTTAGCTTTCAGGAGAGATCACACAGGTCTGTAGCTTTTAGCGACCAGTGCTGGCAGCCTATCAGGAGAGATAGGAAAAGGTCTGTAGCTATAGGACCAGCGCTGGCAGCCCATCAGGAGAGATAGAAAAAGGTTGTAGCTATAGTGACCGCGCTGGCAGCCTATCAGGGGGGATGAACAGGTCCCTATCAGGAGAGGGTCAACACAGGTCTGTAGCTATAGCAAACAGTGCTGGCAGCCTATCAGGAGAGATCACAAGGGCTGTAGCTATAAAACCCCAGGGGGGGCCGCCTATCAGTAGAGATTAAAACAGGCTGAGTATAGTGACCAGCGCTGGCACCCAGGGGAGGGATTAACAGGCCCCTTCGGGAGAGATACACAGGTCTGTAATATAGAAAACCAGTGTGGAGCCTTTTCGGGAGAGACACACGGGGTCTGAGCTATAGTGACCCGAGGAGCGACACCCCAAAAAGAGGGGATTTTAGGAATGGGGCGGACAAAAAATGGACCATTTGAAAAAGTGACTTGTTTCTGAAGATCTTTAATAAAAAGCAGCGATCCTGGAGGAAGACCCCTTTAAGTTTACTAGCAAGGAACAAGGAACCAGGTTTTGAAGTATCTTTTTTACACTGTTTAAAGTGCCCCAAATTTTTCGGACGTCCCCCTAAATGAGTGTAAGTCCCTGAAGAAGGGGAACCTGTAAAAAAATCTGGGTCTGCTTCCTTTTGCAGGTTAATTGATGCCCTTATCTAGGTGCATAGCATCCCGTTTTTCCCCCGAAAATAAACAGTGTTTTATTTTAATTTTTGTCTAAGGACGAGCAAAGACAATTTTGGGGGTTTTTTATTTTTTTATTTTATGAAAAAGAATTACATTTATTCGAACAAAAATGCCCCCTGTATTAATAACAAGGTTCCCCAATTTAAAAAATAAAAAAGCAGGAGATTTTTAGGGGCGGCGGCATAGGGGCCCCCGGCAAAAATTTGTGGGGACACCCCACTTCCGGTATGCCCCCCCTTCAAAAAAGCCCCCCCACCCACTCCCCCCAAAATGCATAACGGTTTTGGGAAGAAAAGCCAGGTAGTCCCTTTAGCGGGTGTACCCCCCATAACCGGTATGCCCCTTACGGGCCCGGTAACCCCCCCTTGTACCCAAAGAAAAAGCCCCTCTGTACCCGGTAGATGCCCCCTTGTTACCCAGGTAGGTGCCCCCCTTTGTTACCAGGAGGTGCCGCCATTGTTAGCCGGGTAGGCCCCCCCATTGTTACCCCAGGTAGGTCCCCCCATTGTTAGCCAGGTGGTCCCCCCTTGTTAGCCGGAGGTGCCCCATTGTTTGCCGGGTAGTCCCCCCATTGTTTGCCGGTAGTGCCCCCATTGTTCCCAAGGTAGTCCCCCCATTGGTTCCCGGGGTAGTGCCCCCTTTGGTTGAAGGTAGGCCCCCATTGTTGCCAGGTGGGCCCCCCCATTTCCCCAGGTGTGCCCCATTGTTTGCCAGGTAGGGCCCACCATTGTTTGCCATTAAAGCCCCCCTCTGTTCAGGTAGATCCCCCATCTGTTACCCATGTCCCCCCATTTTTTAAAGCCGGTAGTGCCCCATTTTGTTGCAGGAGATTTCCCTTGTTGCCGGTAGTTCCCCCATTGTTAGCCAGGTAGTTTCCCCCCATCTTTAGCCAGGTAGTTCCCCATCTGTTCCCAGTAGTCCCCCCATTTTAGCCAGGTATCCCCCCCATCTGTTACCCAGGGTAGTCCCCCATTGTTCCGGGTAGTCCCCCGATCTGTTGCCAGGTAGAGCCCCTCTGTTCCCGGGTAGATGTCCCCCTTTCCCGGGTAGTGCCCCTCTGTTGCAGGTTTGTGCCCCCTTGTTGCCAGGTAGTGCCCCCTTGTTCCAGGTGTTCCCCATCTGTTAGCCGGGTGTGCCCCCAACTTTTTACCGGAGTGCCCCCACTTTTTTAGCCAGGGTCCCCCCCTTTGTTGCCAGGTAGTCCCCCTTTTGTTGCGGTAGTGCCCCCCTGTTGCCAGGTAGTCCCCCCTTTTGTTCCCAGGAGTGCCCCCATTGTAGCCAGGTATGCCCCCTTTGGGGGCGGGTTTGCCCCCCATTTTGCCATTGCCCCCTTTGTTTGCCGGGTGATGCCCCCATTGTTGAGGTAGTGCCCCCTTTGTTGAGGTATGCCCCCCATGTTGCCAGGTGTTCCCCCATGTTGCCAGGTAGTTCCCCCATTGTTCCCCAGGTGATGCCCCATTTTTTGCAGGTAGTGCCCCCCTCTGTGCCAGGTAGTGCCCCCCGTTGCCGGTGTTCCCCTTTGTTACCAGGTAGAGCCCCCAAAAGCTTAAAAATAAAATAAAAAAATCCACTTACCTTACCAGGCCCTGCGCGGGGGCCGTCCTGCCCGATTCCTCAGGGGCGGGGGGAAAAGGGGAGCAGCCGCCCATCCCCTCACCGCGCTTTCATTTCCCCCCGGGGGACGCGTCCTGTATGTCGGCGCACACACCGGCCCCGAAATTTACGAGAGAGGAGGGGGGAGGGAGCGAACCCTCCTGCCTCCCCCCCCACGGGGAGACCGCGGGCGGGTGAGCGCCGCTGCGGCCGTGCACCCCCCCGTAGGGAGGGGGTCCCCGGCGCAAGAGTAGCGCACCACGCCTTTTGGGGCCGCGGAAATTTTAAAGGCCCCCCGCCGCCTGAGGCGGGGGGGGAGGAATGCCCAAAAACCCCCGGGCGGGCGGGGGGGGACCCCCAAAATGGCGGGACCCCCCCCCCCAAAAAGGGGGAGGTTGGCTGTTGTTTAATAAAAAAGGGTAAAAAATTTTCATAAAAAAAACATCAGCAAAAGCAGCCAAACTCTAAATTTCATAAAAAAAAATGATAAGTCTTTTTTTCGGGGGGGAAAAAGGGGGTTTTTTTGCGCATAGGATATGCTGGCATTTTGAGCAACTACTTTATGCACATTGGATGTGTCGTGTTGTTTAAAAGCGTTACTTTTGATGGGGCAGTTTATTTATAGAGGAACAGGGGCGTCAATAGTTTTTTGGTGAAAAAACACCCCAAAAAAATGGGGCAGCCCATGGGACCGGTCGCCTTAAAAGTGCTTTGTTTCCTGCAAAGTGCTTATCCAGTTACTTCAATGGAAAAACAAAAAAAAGTTCCGGCTCCAGGAAGGAAGGAGGGAAAAAAACTAAAATAAGACGATGAAAAAACGCCCGTTTTTTAAGGGGTTTAAAGACCAAGGAATCAATAGTTGTTTTTTTTCCCCACACCGGTTTAATTAAAATCCTCCGAGATGCAAAGGCGTCTGCAATTAAAAAGAGAACGCCGGGGCCACCCAGTGAACACCATGATCGGAGCCGCGAAATTTGCTTAGAGTCCCCCCCGGGTAGCCAAAATCGCCCCTGACGGCACCACGAAGGAGACCGGGAACCCCCAAGGGGTCCCCCCTGGTCAGTAAAAACCCCCCAGCAAAACCCCCCACCCAGGGGTCCCCGGGGGTCGTAACCCGCACCAGCAACCCCGCACCCCGGATCCCCGGGGTCGAAAACCCCACCGGGGAAAAACCCCCAACCGGCTCCCCGGGGGTCAGAACCCGCCCAGCACCCCGACCCAGGTCCCCGGGGGTCGTAAAACCCGCACCAGCAAACCAAGCACCCCGGCTCCCGGTTCAATAACCCGCACCAAAAACCCGCACCCGGGTCCTGGTGGTCAGTTTAACCCCCCACCAGAACCACGCACCCCGGCTCCCCGGTGGTCATAAACCCCCACCGGCAAACCCGCACCCCGGCTCCCCGGTGTCAGTAAAAACCCCACCGGCAACCCCCACCCAGGTCCCCCGGGGGCAGTAACCCCACCAGCAACCCCCCCACCCGGTCCCCGGTGGTCAGTAACCCCCACCGGGAAAACCCCCACCCAGGTCCCCGGTGGGGCAGTAACCCGCACCCCGCAACCACACCCCAGCCCGGTGGTCAGTAACCCGCACCGGCAACCCCGCACCCAGGCTCCCCGGTGGTCAGTAACCCGCACCAGCAACCCCGCACCCAGGCTCCCCGGTGGTCAGTAACCCGCACCAGCAACCCCGCACCCAGGCTCCCCGGTGGTCGTAACCCGCACCGGCAACCCCGCACCCATGGCTCCCTGGTGGTCAGTAACCCGCACCAGCAACCCCGCACCCAGGCTCCCCGGTGGTCAGTAACCCGCACCGGCAACCCCGCACCCAGGCTCCCCGGTGGTCAGTAACCCGCACGGGCAACCCCGCACCCAGGCTCCCCGGTGGTCAGTAACCCGCACCAGCAACCCCGCACCCAGGCTCCCCGGTGGTCAGTAACCCGCACCAGCAACCACGCACCCAGGCTCCCCGGGGGTCAGTAACCGCACGGCAACACCGCACCCAGGTTCCCCGGTGGTCAGTAACCGCACCAGCAACACCGCACCCAGGCTCCCTGGTGGTCAGTAACCCGCACCAGCAACCCCGCACCCAGGCTCCCCGGTGGTCAGTAACCCGCACCAGAAACCACGCACCCAGGCTCCCCGGTGGTCAGTAACCCGCACCAGAAACCACGCACCCAGGCTCCCTGGTGGTCAGTAACCCGCACCGGCAACCCCGCACCCAGGCTCCCCGGTGGTCAGTAACCGCACCTAGCAACCCCGCACACCAGGCTCCCTGGTGGTCAGTAACCCGCACCAGCAACCCCGACACCCAGGCTCCCTGGTGGTCAGTAACCCGCACCGCAACACCGCACCCAGGCTCCCCGGTGGTCAGTAACCCGCACCGGCAACCCCGCACCCAGGCTCCCCGGTGGTCAGTAACCCGTCCTGTGTTTACACGGCCCCCGGAGAAGCTCGCGGAGAGTACTAGGTCAGTGGGGCCAACAGAAACACACTGATTTCCTTCCATGGGTTTTAATGCGGTGCAGATTAATGTGACCTAATTTGGCGTGAGATATCAGGGTCTCCACTTCACAAGGCACAATAGCCGCCCGGGCTCCCCCTCCGGGCCCTTTCATCGCTCTTTAATTCCCTTTGCTTTCTCCATTCACTTAGAGACTAATCAGATTAAATCTTTTCCAAAAGGTGCTCCCTGTCTCTCCCTCAGAGCGTCTCATCCCGCTCCTCCTCTGCCCCCCCACCCCACGCCTCTATTGCCATCTCAAGAAAACTGCTTTTGGCAGCCAGATCGTTAGACTGTTGTATGTCGTTGAGTCCTATTACCTCATCCTGCCTGTTGTTATTCACCTCCTCAAAGCCTTGTCTAGCTCGCCATAGCTGCCCTCTCCTCCTGCCCTGGGACTCGCCACCTCCATGCGAGGCATCACCTGAATCCAGGCTCTAATGCCATCAGGATGCATGGCGAAAACCAAGCGAGTACCTGAGTATTCTCATGGACATATAATAAAAAAAATCTAAAACAAAAACTTTCCACTGAGCTCCATTTACCCCAATTTGGAGCCACTTTAAAGATTACATTAGGAAACTTCACTGCGAGCCATTGCCTGAAGGGTTGTCCCATGAAGAACATTGGGACAATTTTCTATGACTAAGAACTCCAAGGTTTGAAACACATCAGCGGGGCGTAAATATTTTGTCCAGTTTGTCACCTCCTTAAAGCCTTGTCTAGCTAGGTCCTGGGACTTGACCTGGGACTCGCCACCTCCATGCGAGGCATCACCTGAATTCAGGCTCTAATGCCATCAGGATGCATGGCGAAAACCAAGCGAGTACCTGAGTATTCTCATGGACATATAATAAAAAAAAAAAAATTTCCACTGAGCTCATTTTACCCCAATTTGGAGCCACTTTAATGATTCCATTAGGACCATGTTCCCCAACTCCAGTCCTCAGGACCCACCAACAGGTCGTGTTTTCAGGATCTTCCACAGAATGCACTGACAATAATGAAATCACCTGTGCAATGCTAATGAAAGTAAGAGACCATGACCTGTTGGTGGGACCCCTGCATTAGGAAACTTCACCGCGAGCCATTGCCTAAAGGGTTGTCCCATAAAGAACATTGGGACACTTGTCTATGACTAAGAACTCCAGGGTTCGAAACACGCCAGTGGGGCTTATATTTTTTGTCCAGTGTGTCACCTTCTTAAAGCCTTGTCCAGCTACCCATAGCTGCCCTCTCCTCCTGCCCTGGGACTCGCCACCTCCATGCGAGGCATCACCTGAATCCAGGCTCTAATGCCATCAGGATGCATGGCGAAAACCATGCGAGTACCTGAGTATTCTCATGGACATATAATAAAAAAAAACTAAAAAGAAAAACAATTTTCCACTGAGCTCCTTTCACCCCAATTTGGAGCCACTTTAAAGATTCCATTAGGACCATGTTCCCCAACTCCAGTCCTCACGCCCTACCAACAGGTCATGTTTTCAGAATCTCGCACAGAATGCACTGACAATAATGACTTCACCTGTGCAATGCTAAGGAAAGCCAGAAAACATGACCTGTTGGTGGGCCTTGAGGACTGGAGTTGGGGACCCCTGCATTAGGAAACTTCACTGCGAGCCATTGCCTAAAAGGTTGTCCCATGAAGAACATTAGGACAATTGTCTACGACTAAGAACTCCAGGGTTCGAAACAAGCCAGTGGGGCTTATATTTTTTCTCCAGTGTGTCACCTCCTCAAAGCCTTGTCTAGCTCGCCATAGCTGCCCTCTCCTCCTATCCTAGGACTCGCCACCTCCATGCGAGGCATCACCTGAATCCAGGCTCTAATGCCATCAGGATGCATGGCGAAAACCAAGCGAGTACCTGAGTATTCTCATGGACATATAATAAAAAAAACTAAAAAAAACTTTCCACTGAGCTCCATCTACCCCAATTCGGAGCCACTTTAAGGATAACATTAGGACCATGTTCCCCAACTCCAGTCCCAAGTCCCACCAACAGGTCATGTTTTCAGGATCTCTCACAGAATGCACTGACAATAATGATATCACCTGTGCAATGCTAAGAAAAGCCAGAAAACATGACCTGCTGGTGGCCTTGGGGACTGGATTTGGGGACGCCTGCTTTAGGAAACTTCACTGTGAGCCATTGCCTAAAGGGTTGTACCACGAAGAACATCAGTGGGGCGTGTATTTTTTGAAGAACATTGGGACAATTGTCTACGACTAAGAACTCCAATGTTCGAAACACGTCAGCGGGGCTTATATTTTTTGTCCAGTGTGTCACCACTTTTAGATATTTTAGAATTAAGTTTTTCTATTTTTATTACATTTATATTTTTGCTGGAAAATCGTTTTTTTCTACTGTTACAAAAGTGTCTTAAGATGCCCCCAAAAAGTGGTGCCGTTTTGGCGCGGCATGTCACATTTTGTAAGGGACCCCAGATCTACAGAGACAGACAGACTGTGCGCCATAGCCAGGGGCGTAACTAGAATTCACAGGGCCCCATAGCAAAATGAGATGGGATCCCGCCACATAATGATAATCAACTAAGATAGCAGCAAAAACAGATCATTAAAGGTATAGATAAAACCCACATAGTAGTGGCCAGATAGTAGAAAACCCCCAACTACTTGTTTCCTACAAAAAGAAAATGGGCCCCCCCTAAAGCTCTGGGCCCCATAGCAGCCACTATGGCTGCTATGGCTAAAGTTACACCCATGGTCGGGACGATGGGTAGGCGAAGGTAGGCGACCTCCTAGAGCGCCACTTCATCCCAAGCAAGAAAGGGGGCTCAAGTAGGTATGGAGTAGGCTGAATTTTTCAATGGGGGGGGGGGGGGGCCCTGTGGGGCTTATTTGCCTGGGGCACCAGGATACCATTGCCCAGCCCGGGCCCGGGCGCTAAGTCCCCCGAGGCTGCCCCTCTGTGCTTGCCGACTATAAGCAGTTGGTGACAACTGGGCGCTGGTCCCTACCCTGAATAAGGGCAGATACAAAACAGACAAGACGGACAAACACAACAGCAGAGTAATCATCAGGAAGAGGTCAGAACCAGGAAGGGCAAACAGTACCAAAACAATAAGCAGAAAATGTAAGTCAATAGGCAAGCAAAATGGCAGAAATCCAAGTGAAGCAAATGGTATAGAAACATGCACTAGCTCAAGCCAAGACTATCACCAGCAAAGAACTCCATACAGCAGGGATCTGAAATAGGAAGTCAGGGACCCAGTCCAGAGTGTGGTTGGGACAACTCCCTGACATCCAGAGACAACTGTCAATCACATCTCATCTAAATCACCTGCTGCTTAGCACAATCCCAGCAGCAGCAGATATGTGTGGCAGAGAACTTGTCAATCATAGTTAGCAGAACTGACAAGGCAGGGTTCAGACTGGAAGCACAGAAATATGTATATAATACCAAGACCATGGCCAAAAGCACATCCTCCGCCTTATCTTCTGAATAGAAGACTGCACCGAGGCTCCAGCAGCCGCGGTCATGACACATTTATTATGGGCTTAAGAGAGTTTCTGCACACACATAACCAGGTGGGCGTGGCTTTCTCAAAGTGGGTGTGGCATCACCTGAAGGGGGAGTGGCTTTGAGTTGATGTGTTGCTCAAAATTTCAGCAAAGTTCTGGCATTGAAAATAAGTTAAAAAATTTGGTCTCAAAGTAAGACAATTCTAAAGCTGCACCAATTTATCAAGCAGCCTGAGCCATTTTGATGAATTGGTGCATTTTCAGACCACCTGTCTAAGTTGACGCTTTTAACTTTACTATAGACAGCGATAGTAAATGATAGCAAATTCTGAATATTTTTTATGTTTATGCTTATTCAAAAAAATGTGGTGAGGTGGACACATGTCTGGGGTGGGGAGACGGATTCCTTGGAAATGACAGCATCTTCTCTGCTTGGCGGAGAGGATACTAAGCAATTTCACCCTCTGCCAAGCAGAGAAGAGGCTGTGGTTTAAATTCTTGGCTCACTGCACCAAGAAGTCCTCTATATACCCGGGGAGAAGACATGAAGGCAAGACTAAGCATTGTGTGGAGAGCCAGATGCCTCTGAAACTGCAGCATCTTATTTGCTTGCAGTTACCTCCTCTGCCAAGCTGAGAAGATGCTTTAGCTGTAGAAGCATCTTGCTCACTATACCAGGAAGATTTCCATGTACTGGGGCAGAAGAGAGGGAAGTAAGAAATGCATGGTGTGGGGAGCTGGGTGCCTCTGAAACTGCAGCATTTTCTTTTCTTGGCAGGGAAAATAATCAAATGTGATTGCAGTTACCTCCTCTGCCAAGCAGAGAGCACACTGCAGCTTTGAAAGCATTTGGGTCACCACACCAGGGTGCCCTCTATGTGTCAGGGGAGAAGAGATGAAGGCAAGACTAAGCATTGTGTGGAGAGCCAGATGCCTCTGAAGCTGCAACATCTTCTTTGCTTTGCAGAGAAGATACTAAGAAAACATGGTTGCAGTTACCTCCTCTGCCAAGCTGAGCAGATGCTGTAGCTGTAGGAGCATCTTGCTCATTATACCAGGAAGCTTTCCATGTGCTGGAGCAGAAGAGAAGGAAGTAATAAATGTATGGTGTGGGGAGCGGGGTACCTCTGAAACTGCAGCATCTTCTTTGCTTGGATGAGAAGATACTAAGAAAACATGGTTGCAGTTACCTCCTCTGCCAAGCTGAGAAGATGCTGTAGCTGTAGGAGCATCTTGCTCATTATACCAGGAAGCTTTCCATGTGCTGGGGCAGAAGAGAAGGAAGTAATAAATGTATGGTGTGGGGAGCGGGGTACCTCTGAAACTGCAGCATCTTGTTTGCTTGCAGTTACCTCCTCTGCCAAGCTGAGAAGATGCTGTAGCTGTAGGAGCATCTTGCTCATTATACCAGGAAGCTTTCCATGTACTGGGGCAGAAGAGAGGGAAGTAACAAATGCATGGTGGGGTGAGCCGGGTACCTCTGAAGCTACAGCATCTTCTTTGCTTGGCAGGGAAGATACTAAGCAAATATGATTGCAGGTACCTCCTCTGCCAAGCAGAGAACACGCTGCAGCTTTGAAAGCACCTGGGTCACCACACCAGGGAGCCATCTACGTGGAGAATAGAGGAAAAATTATTGTGTGAGAGGAAATTAAGAAATGCATGGTAGGAGGGCCAGATGCCACTGAAGCTGAGGCATCTTCTCTGCTTGGAAGACTAGATAGTAAGCAAATGTGGTTGCAGTTTTCTCCTCTGTTAAGCAGAGAATATATACTGAAGCTTAAAAGCATCTGGCTCATTACATCAGGGATGTATGTGCAAAGGGAGCAGAGAAGAAGGCAGGACTAGGCATGGTGCGGTGAGCTGGATGTCTCTGAAGCTTCAGCATCTTCTTTACTTGGCAGGGAAGATGCTAAGCAAATGTGATTGCAGTTTTCTCCTCAGCCAAGCAGAGAAGATGCTGGAAATTTAACAGCAACTGGCTCACCAGACCACAGAGCCCTCAATGTACTAGGATAGAATAGAGGAAAGCAAGACTAAGCATGGTGTGGAGAGCCAGATGCCTCTGGAGCTGTAGCATCCTCTCTGCTCAGCAGCTAAGATATGAAGCAAATATAATTGCAGATGCCTCCTCAGCCAAGCAGAGAGCATGCTGCAGCTTTAGAGGCACCGAGCTCCGCACACCAGGGAGAGATAAGAACAAGAGTAAGCATGTGCGTCCACCGCTGCATCTGCACGAAATGGACACAGTCAAGCTATTGAAAAGAAACAGTGACTGGAGCCATGCTAGAATTTGAAAAAAAAAAATTATTATTTTTTTGAATATTTGCCGGTAGGAGTATTTTATTTTTGTGCAAATGTTAAAAAATGTTCATAATTTAGGTGCTGAATTTAACAATGTTCTTTATGGGATAATCCCTTAATATGATGCCATGCACAGATTCACTTCCTTTTAGGAACAGTTCCAACTGTTCGGACTGGGGTGCTCAGGGCCCACAGGTGGAGTTGACTCTAGTGGCCCACCAGTAGATTTTTTATGGGTCCACCAGTGGAGTTGACTCTAGGAGCCCACCAGTAGAGTTTTTATGGGTCCACCAGTGGAGTTGACTCTAGGGGCCCATCAGTAGAGTTTTTATGGGTCCGCCAGTGGAGTTGACTCTAGGGACCCACCAGTAGAGTTTTTATGGTTCCGCCAGTGGAATTGACTCTAGGGACCCACCAGTAGAGTTTTTATGGTTCCGCCAGTGGAATTGACTCTAGGGACCCACCAGTAGAGTTTTTATGGGTCCACCAGTGGAGTTGACTCTAGGGGCCCACCAGTAGAGTTTTTATGGGTCCGCCAGTGGAGTTGACTCTAGGGACCCACCAGTAGAGTTTTTATGGGTCCGCCAGTGGAGTTGACTCTAGGGACCCACCAGTAGAGTTTTTATGGGTCCGCCAGTGGAGTTGACTCTAGGGACCCACCAGTAGAGTTTTTATGGGTCCGCCAGTGGAGTTGACTCTAGGGACCCACCAGTAGAGTTTTTATGGGTCCGCCAGTGGAGTTGACTCTAGGGACCCACCAGTAGAGTTTTTATGGGTCCACCAGTGGAGTTGATTCTAGGGGCCCACCCTACATCTGCTGTAAATGACTGTACCTGCCTCCTATCCTCTGTCTCTTGCTTTTTGCCTCTCTTTTTATCCTTTTTTGCCTTTTCTGAGGATGTATATGCAGTTAAAAAACAACTCTAGGTCTACCGTGCTCAGGGGGCCACCGGGGGTTTCCCCTATTCCCCTGTGGGCCAGTCTGAGCCTGAGTTCCAATAATGAACATGCAAAAGGGCTGCACTGGAACAAAATGTTCTTCTCCTTTTCAGGCACCCTCAGCAGTTTAGAGGATACTTCTCCTATTGGTAAGAAGGTGCTGACGGGCATCATGGGAGCCACCCATTACCAAAGACTGAGTAAACATATAATCAATATTCTGCTGTCAATACCAGTGTCCATGATCCCAAGGGTGGACCCGCCAACACATTCTATCTCCCGCCTGATACTTTTTTGCAACCAATGCATTGACTCATTGTAATTTGCCTATATAGATCAATAAATGACAGGTTTCCTAATACGAGTGCCCCACCAGCCTCCGAATAATGGCCTCTCTGAATGGATACCTCGTCCACCTGCTAATGCATGAAGTGCAGCGGTGCTGAATGGTGTCACCGTATCATAATAATGTCCATTCTGGCCTCCTGACAGAGGAAGGCAAAGGAGAGAAACCAAACATATGCACAAAGCCCGAAGAGGGAAATCTGCTGCATAATCAGCCCTTTCACCCGCCGCAGCCGCCCTCCTCCCCAATCCCAGACCCGGCCTTCTTAAACCTAACTTAAAAAAATGATTGAAATTCAATTGGGTCGAGATCTAGTCGCAAATGCATTGGACACGGCCCTCACTATAAACCAGGATTGTATGCAGAGGCAGCGAGGGGGTCATGAATTATGTATAAGCCCCTGTCTTTCAGAATTATACTGTGAAGAAAATAAATGGGAGATTATACATGTATATACATACATGTACATTATATCGGCATGTATATTTATAAATAGATGGAGGGAGGACAGCTCGAGGGACCGGGAAGGCTTGGAGCAGCTCGACTTCTATGGGATGAAGTGTAAGCTCCTCTGCTCAAATCTCTTATATCTCCCTGCGATCCATCAATGCAACGTGTGAACCCAAGTGGTGGAGCCTTCAAATGAGTCCTGGTACTGGGGTGTCCCTATCTAGAGCTCTGATAGCATTCAATAGGATACTCCATCCAAGTGTGATAGGTGCAGCTTCCACCTCTGGGACCTGCGCCCACCTCGGGAACAGACCCCTGAACACTCAGAACGTGGAGCCGGTCACACATGCGCACGACTTTCCATTCTGCTCTACGGGAGTTACCAGTAGTTCCATGATATATCACCGTTATATACCGTAGCGCTGTACAGAGGTTGTCATCATTCACATCACTCCCTGTCCCAAACGGTGAATTCCAGAATAACCTATCAGGATGTTATTGGAGTTTGGGGAAAACTGGGAAGCCTGGAGGAAACCCAGGCAAACCAAGAGAGAACATACAAACTTGTCCTTAGTGGAATGTAAACCAAGGATCCCACTGCTGTTCAAAACTGGAGAAAGAGGCAGTTTTCTCTAACACAATATATTATGACTTTCCTTATATTCACTTGTGCTTGTTTTATGTAGAGTTTCTCCACTCCATCTTGAGATGGATGGATAATCAGCTCCCTGAGATATCAGGTTACAGTTTCCCATTGTAGTCTATGAAAGAAGTAGGTGGAGGAGGAGAAGTGGCTCAAGAGTGGAGAAAGAGGCATTTTACTCTAACACAACATATTGTGACATTCCTTATATTCACTTGTACTTGTTTTATGCAGCGTTTCTCCACTCTGTATTGAGAGAGTGGATGGATAATCAGCTCCCTGAGGGATCAGGTTACCGTTTCCCATTGAAGTCTATGAAGAAGGTAGGGGGAGAGGGAGGAGGAAACAATTGAAAAATGGCAGATATAAGTTACATAATGGCCAGAAATAGCGCTACTTCTCATATACAGACAAAGCAGTTTATCCTGAGAAGTCTCCTGAAACAACAGGTACCTACAGTAGCTTTATTATGATTTGTGTATCTGCCAATATTCAGCAGATAATTTAGACACTGGGGTAGATTTCCCATTGCTATATAGTGTACACTTAGACCAGGCGGGGGCTGATGTTCTATGATTAATCTGATGCACCTTCAGGCACTTTTGTCTACTTTATACGACTTATTGGTTGTCTTACTTTATACCAAAATTTGTGCAAAAATTTTGGGAGTAATTTGAGCACAGAGAGTTTCCTTTCAAGGTCTAGTGCTGTTTATGGAAGAAAGCAGCAATGTTTTATAGTCCCCTTTCACATCGTTGTTACAGCACTGAGCCAAAGTCCTGGCTAGAGGGTCAAGGGGGTGATAATTGTTTAGGGTTAGATAGTGTAATATGACTGAGGCATCGTTCCACTGGTGCCCATTAAAGGGATAGCATGCCAGGCTTATCACTTATCCTATGTATGATGAGTACTGTATTGGAGTAGGTTGTATCCCACCCTACTATACAGTCTCACAGTTTTGGTGGCGTGACCTACAGTGGATTCTACTGCTCTCCATAATGACTGTTGGAATATTCAGATATGCAAATAATATCGCCTCTGTTCAATGTGTTATCTCCACTTATAATATTACACATAAAATTAATAATGTAATTAAATCAAATTGCAACACTTTATTAAGAGAAAAAAAACTTTGCTCCATGTAGCAATGAAAGCGAATCCATCACATCATGTAATATCTACCAGCATCATGTAATAGAGCAGACTGATATATAGTTTTCTAAGAAAAGATCTAGTAGAACTTTTGATTTATCCATTCAAATCTTTGCTCACTCTGAGCTTAGGAGTCCAGTGGGCGGTCCTAATCATGATTGACAGCTAGCCATGCATGAACCCTAATGTGAACTGTCAATCATTAAGGGCCACATGTATGAAACTGTTTAGGTCTAAAACTCATTATTTTGCATATAGTAACCTATGGGCAAAAAAGTGAGTTTTAGACCTAAACAGGTTCATACATGTGGCCCTAAGTGAAACTGCCCACTGGACTCTTAGGCCCACAATGAGCAGGGATCTAAACGAATAAGTTAAACTTTTCCCATACAGAAATAGCTGTCAATCACTGAGTAGGACCGCCCACTGGACTCCTAAGACCAGAATGAGCAGAGATCACAATGAATAAGTTATATACTGACTCTTTTTCCATACAGAGATTGGTGACAATCGCTGAGTAGGCCCGCCCACTGGACTCCAAGGCCCAGAATGAGCCGAGATCTAAAAAATTATTTATACTGACTCTTCTCTTATATAGAGATAGGTTGTCAATCACTGAGTAGGACCGCCCACTGGACTCTTAAGTTTAGAATGAGCAGGGATGTTAAGGAAAAAGTTATGATGACTCTTTTCTCATACAGAGATTGCTGTCAGTTATTGAGTAGGACCGCCCACTGGACTCCTAAGCCCCAAATTAGGAGGTATTTAAATGATTAAATCACAAGTTCAACTGAATCTTTTTCTACAAAACTACCTATCAATCTGCTCCGCTCCTCCTGCTCTGTCACATGGGGCTGTTATATAGGACAACATTTTTAAGGTAACAAGATATAAAGTAGCTGTTATGAACCGGACACTGGATACATTGTTGCTAAAAACACAAAATATAAGAATGTGTACAAAAATGACATCCACATTAATAAAAACCGCAATGTGACTGATACAAGGTGGCCCCCACGAGTCCATGCAGGGCCCACAATGGTGCTATAGTGCCGGGGACCAGACCTCTGGCACTACCCCTTCACCTGGGCACAGACCTTCCCGCTCGGCCGCAGTGTTGCTCTCGGCGGCCGCTGCTTTGTTAGTGCTTTGTTTAGCATTCAGCAAAGGCTTCTTCCTCTCAACTGAAGCATGACGCCATAATAGTGCAATCAGCACAGGACGGGGGTGGGGGTGGGTCGGACGGCGGCTCTGCTAAGCGGCGCTCTCCACAGTCTTGTGGGGCGATATTGTGCGGGATCATATCAAAGTCAGCAGCTGTGACGTCTGGAAGACAGGACTGACAACGAGATCGGGTCATGAGACCTTAGGTCCGCGCCCGATCTATAGCTGGCCTAAATGACGAGTGAGAAAGGGCACCGCATAGGGAATTGTGTGTAACGGGGGCTGCAAAGAGCAAATTACATGAAAATCCCACCCGAAAATAGTCACTGACTGCAAAGAAGCTTCAAGTTTTATGAAGTCCTAGAGAGTTCTTAAACTTGGAAACTAGTGAATAACCCGTCCCAGGGCAATGACTGTGATAGAGAATGCATCCACTTAAGGGCTGAGTTCTTGTATATACAGTATATCAATGTTCATCTACTACACTGCTGTGTGCAGGGTATAGTGGAGTGAGTTTGGATGAGACAGCTTTTTTCCTTCCCCTCACTTGGTACTTCCCACATCATGTTGTACATTCCTGTATAGTGCTGCGATGTTGGCGCAATATTGTGGAGCCACTCTCCACAACACCAGTGATGGCAGAGCATATAGTACAGTGGATTGAGTTTGAGACAGCTTCTTTCCTTTCCCTCGCTTTGTACTTCCCACAGCACGTTGTACATTCCTGTATAGTGCTGCGATGTTGGCGCAATATTGTGGAGCCACTCTCCACAACACCAGTGACGGAAGAGCATAAAGTACAATGGAGTGAGTTTGGATGAGATCCCTTCCCTGTTTTCCACTTTGGATTGTACCCACATCACACTACATAACTGTACAGCACTTTGATGTGATTGCTAAACTGGGCACACTTAACAGGTGTCGCTCTCAACTACATAGGTGAGCTCAGGACACAGGGCACAGTGGAGTGAGTTTGGATGAGATGGCTTCCCCCTTTTCCCTGCTTGGTCCTACTCATATCAAACTACATAACTGTACAGGGCTTTGATGTGATTGCTGAACTGGGCACGCTTAACAGGTGTCGCTCTCAACTACATAGGTGAGCTCAGGACACAGGGCACAGTGGAGTGAGTTTGGATGAGATTTTTTCCATGTTTTCTCCACTTGGTTCTACCCAAATCATACTACATAACTGTACAGCACTTTGATGGGATTGCTAAACTGTGCACGCTTAGCAGGTGTCGCTCTCAACTACACAGAGTAGCTCAGGACACAGGGCACAGTGGAGTGAGTTTGGATGAGAAACAACTCCCCTCCCTCCTTGCTCTTCCCCACATCAAGCTACATTCCTTCAATGTCTGTGCACACTTAGCATATGCTGCTCTCCACTACACTGGTGAGCGCAGTGCACAGGACACAGTGGAGTGAGTTCGGATGAGATGGCTTTCTCCGACCACTCTGTTTTGTACCCCCCACATCACTCTACATTTCGGTGCAGTGCCTTAATGTCGGCGCTAACTGTGAGTTTAGAAGGAGCCGATCTCCACTTCTCTGCTGAGTACAGAGCACAGTAGAGTGAGTTTGGATGAGATGGCTTCCTCTCCTCGCTTGGTATTACCAACATCATGCTATACTTTCCTGCGCAGCGCTTTGATGGGAGCGCTGACTGTCAGTCTATTAGGATCTGCCCTCTGCTACACCGGTGAGTGGGTGGCGGGGTACTGTTACCCTTCAACTCCAGCTGGTAAGTAGGGCTATTAGCCAACATATATAAGTGCCTTAGCGACTAGCGTGCCATCATCCAACCACATGTTGGCAGTGACTTAGTTACAAATCAACACAGGACACACTAAAGTATATATATATATATTCTTAATATGTCTATATATATATTTATATATATATATATATATATATATATATATATATATATATGTGTGTGTGTGTGTGTGTTATACTGACTTTTTCCCATACAAAGATAGCAAGTTAATAACTGACAAGGCCCGCCCACTGGACACTTAGACCCAGCATGAGAAGGGTTCTAAATGAATAAGTTATACTAACTCTTCTCTTTTACAGTAATCACTGTCAATCACTAATTGGGACCACCCACTGGACTCCTAAGCCAAGAATGAGCAGGGGTCTAAAGGAATAACTTATAATGACCCTTTTCTCATATAGAGATTGCTGTCAGTTACTGAGTAGAACCGCCCACTGGACTCTTAAACCAAGAATATTCCACCTGCTGATTGGTGGGTTCCAAAGGATTGGACCCCCGCCAACTGCTAAAATGTTGCTCATCAGGGACCAGTGACTGCAATACGATGATCTAAAGAAGAAAATGTAGGCGGTAATTCAAGGGGTCATAAGGGATTAGAAAGAAACATCGCCGACCCTGTCCGTGGGGTTGTATCTGATATTGCAGCACATCCCCATAGAAGTGAATAAGGTTGAGCTGCAATACCACACGCAACCCTTACACAGGGGTGGCGCTGTGTCTGGAGAAAGCAACCGGCTACGTCTTCCTAATGCTGCACAACCCCTTCAAACCTATGGAGGAAGATGCCGGATCTGGATTCCATTTTTTTCGAAGGCTGAACTGTTACAGGCAGCGATTGTGGAAGATAAACAGGAAGGTTGCGCTGTAAATTTACTGAACCACGTGGAAAATCTCAACTTCCATGAAGCTGACGAGTCCTGACGGGCGACCGCAGAGCGCAATAATGCTATCTGGAAACAATTACAGAAGAACATGTGAACTGACAAATAAACGCAGCGTCCTCCGAACCCTCGTAACCGCGGCGCGTCTGCCCGTAAATCCAACCACGACCTTGTGCGAAACATCCTCAGCTTTTAGGTCTTGGAAAGTTTTAGAAACCATCTTGTATTGAGTGTTAGTGGCCATTAGAGATAAGGGTAACATTTAAAAAAATATTAAATAAATAAAAATAAAGTAAATAAATAATAAGTTAAAAGTTAATAGAGATAAAATTGATCGTTGCTCGAAAACCTAAGTTTTAGTGCAATTTTTTTATTGTTATTTTTTAATTATGTTTTTATCGAACATTTTCAATATAACAAGACAAGTAATGGAACTGACCCATAGGAGGAAAAGACGAACAGACTCAAAATAAACAGGCTGCACGCTACGGTATTTTGGTGCAATTTGACGAATTTGTATACTTTTCTTGCAACTTTTTGATCACTTTGAGTCCAATTTCTTACCATTGAGATTTTCATATTTTTTTTCACCAAATAGAACGAATGATGTTAGATTTTAATAGATCACATTTTTGCAGACTCAGGGATACCAATTATGGGTATAACTTTTTTTTTTTTTTAGATTTTATTTCCACAATGGTAAATGGAGAATGTTTTGAACTTTTATTTTATTTTATTTTTTTTAAACCTTTTTTTAGTACTTGTACTCGTAGCCCTCTCCCCCCTAGAGTATTTGACCAGTAAGGGTGCGTTCACATGGAAGTGGACAAATACCGGTCAGTTTACAGCCCTCCCCCCTCTCATTGAGGTGTTCATATTTTGTCCGGAAACCGGACGGAAGAATGAACATGCTCAATGTTTTTTGAGCGGCCCGCGGGTGGAAAAACCGCCGGTCGGAAAACCCGTGCAGTGGAGACTGCTGCACGGGTTTTCCATAGAGCACTATTGTGCTAATTTTCGGCCGGTTTTTCAGGCGGTCTGAAAAACCAGAAACCAGCTGAAAAACCAGCTGAAAACCCTGTGCCGTGAGGACATGCCCTAATGGTGCGTTCACACGGCAAAGGACAAAAACAGCTCTGTTTTTGCCTCACATTTCGGCCATGTCCCTTCTGCGCGGGTTTGTGGCCGGTTTTACAGACGGTTTGCTTGCAGACCGTCTGAAAAAGCGGCCGCAAACTAACACACCGGGCCACTACGGAAAACCCCTGCAGCAGTCCCCACTGTCCCCACTGCAGGGGTTTTCCGTCCGGCGGTTTGAAAACCATTGAACACGTTCATTCTTACGTTCGGTTTTAGGACGGTTTATGAACATATCAATGGGAAGGGGGAGGGCTCATTGCGGAGAAAAGCCGCCCCCCCCCCGCCGTGTGCACGGCCCAAAAACAGGGCAAACCGACCGGTATTTGTCCATTGCCGGTTTTTGGACTGGTTTTTGTCACTGTTTTTTTCCAGGTTTTCCCAGCGGTTTTTGGACTGTTTATCAAGCAGAGAAGTGCACTGAGTGCAAAAGTATTAGATTGGTGCAAGAAACCACGTGATTTCTTTATCTCCACAATTTAATAGTGATGCACAACCTTTTCTCTTTCAGCACATGTGCAGTTTACCAGCATAAAAATTTAGTTAGTTTAGGCTAAAAAAAGGCTCTCAATCACACTGAAGGGCTTTGAAGGACCTTCTTGAGAAAAAAAAAAGTGCAAAAGGACCTCTAAAAACACATTCACTATAGGCGGGATCATTCTTCACTTTTTTTTTTTTTTTCAAAAAAAAGAAAACCCCCCAAAAACGGTCCCCCCCAAGAGCCCTGAAAATTTTGAGCGTTTACATTGACTCCCAATTTTTTAATTTTTTTTTCTAGAAACGGTCGGAAGAAAAAGCTGTTCAATGTTTTTGCGGAGCGCCGGCGGGGTAAAATACCGCCCGGGGGGAAAAAAATTTTTAGGGGGACTGCGGTTTTTCTATTGAGTCTTGGGGGAAAAGTTTGTTTAGGTTTTCAGAGGTTTGTAAAATCAAACCTCGGAAAAAAATGCCCAAACACCCCCCGTGGGGCGAGCCCTTTAAGGGCAAATACTTGTAATTATGCTCTATGTATGGATGTCATGGCATTAGAGACTAAGGAGGGGGTTTCATTTTTTTTTAATTACTGTATTACTCGAGTATAGCCTAGTTTTTCAGCACAAAAAATTGTTTAAAAGTTCCTCGGCTTTACTCGGTCACCCCTCAGGGCGGGGCGCCTTTTTTCCCGGGGACAGGGGGCGTTGCTTCAGCTGTATGTGCCTCCTCGGGAAGCGCATAAGCTGAAGACACTCTTGCGGAGAGAGAGCGAGACTCCCTTTTCGCAATAGGACTCGGAAGGCTGCAAGTTTTCTTCCGGGACGGGCATTTACCTGCCTATGGAAAAATATAAATGCCTAGGGGCTTTTAAAACCGCCTTGGGGGACATATACCTCCTTTTCCCCCAATGGGGGCATTAAAAATCCCCTGTACCTGCCTATGTAATTTTATTTGGGACCATTTTTATTTTTTAAAATTTACCCCGTAAAGGGTGCATTTTTCCCCAGGCTTATACTCGAGTCAATAGTTTTCCCCGTTTTTTGTGGCAAATTAGGTGCCCCCGGGTTATATTTGGGGGTTATATCGGTATTATACGGTATATGTTTTTATTGAGCATTTTCAATGAATAAAAGACAAGTATGTTCTGACCAATAGGAAGTAAAGAAAAGAAACTTAGAAATAAACAGGCCGCACGCTACGATAACTTTTTTTAGCATTTTTATCATTT
>JAODAL010056390.1:0-23309 GCA_025379985.1 Phyllomedusa bahiana | reverse complement strand
GTATTTTCCGTCCGTGTAAGGGCCCTTGGTGGACAAAATACAGCAAACATTTATAGGACTTTTGGGAAGCTGTTCTTTCAATCAGCATAGGTTCAGATTTCAGCCCTCAGCTGGTTTCTTGTTGTGACATCCAGGACCTGCTGGTAAAAGCAGCACAACTGCTCCTCTAGGAATCCCATTTCAGTACAGATAACCCCCATGGTTAACTCTGCATGAGTCTGTGCCGCACCTCCTGGCCTCCAGCCCACCAGGGCTTTTTCGGCATTCACTTTCCCTGCTATTCCTGCCAAGTGGCAAAACAAAACCCTAACCCCTTCAAGAAGCAATGATTTCATGTTTCAACAAAAGCCATAACTTTTTTTATTTTTCTACCTACATAGGGCTTGTTTTCGTGGAAAAGTTGGACTTTTCAATGGCAGCATTGACTGTATAAAATAATGTCTTGGGAACCCTTCCCTCCCCCCCAAAAAAAAATTCTATGTGGGGTGGAACATGAAAAAAAACACAACTGTGCCATTTATTCAGGGGATTCATTTTTATGGTGTTCACTTTTGTGTATAAAGCGGGGAGAGGAGACGGAATCCATAGTTCTCTATGAGAACTGTGGATTACTGTAATGACTGGGATGGATTTCACCCATAATTTGCGCAGTACGGTGCGAAATACGGGCTGAAATCCGTCCCAAAATAAGCTGTGTAAACATAGCCTTAGTGGTCATGTGTTATTTGTATTCTGCAGGTTAATATGATTCTGATGATACCAAATTTCTAGAGTTTTCGTTATGTTTTAAAATAAACTTTTTCTATTTTTGAAATTTGTGCTGAAGGGTCATTTTCTGCGACCAAGCACTTTTTTTTGTTTTTCAATCAATGAATTAGGACCTGTTTTTTGGCATTGGGAATTTCTTTGTTTCCATAGTATTCACTGCACAGGATAGATGATGTTTTATCTTAATTGATCTGCCTTTAATGGTATTTTATAACTGCAGACTGATTGTCAGCTCTGTGGGCCAGTATTATATTAATAATACTGACCCACAGAACTAACAATCAGGCTGCAGTAATATTGATTCTGTGGGTCAGCATTATACATGTATATAACATACATATGTAATCAGCTCTGTCATTATAGAGATATTTGCCCCCCTGTAGTCATTAGAGATAGATATATTCCCCCTGTAGTCATTAGAGATAGATATATTCCCCCTGTAGTCATTAGAGATAGATATATGCCCCCTGTAGTCATTAGAGATAGATATATGCCCCCTGTAGTCATTAGAGATAGATATATGCCCCCTGTAGTCATTAGAGATAAATATGGGCCTCCTGTAGTCATTAGAAATAGTTATATGCCCACTGTAGTCATTAGAAATAGCTATATGCCCCTTGTAGTTCTCATAGAGATTCTGCCCACTGTAGTGGCCAGACTAGATAAAAAAAAACAAAAAGTTACTCACCTTTCCTTGATCCCCTGCAGAGCTGCTGCCTCCAGGACTCGGCATCCGGCGAAACCCAGCGGCGCAGGGGGTGTGACAACACTGCTGCATCACACTCCCCACACTGCTGATGTGTAGATACGGCACTCACTGAGCGCCGTATCTACAACAATTGGGAAAGCGGGAACGATAATGAGCCGTCCTTGCTTTCTCCCTGGTGATGCAGCCCCACACTGTGCGCAGCTGCTAACTCTGCGCAGCCGGCTTACAACGGCCGCGCAGAGTAGATGCCGACCACCCAGACTAAAATCAAAGGTGGTCGGCAGCCTGGGTAGCCCAGGGCGGGGGACTGGCAGGGCATGCAGCACGGCCATGTGCCGGTCCGCAGCCCGGCTGTTGAGGACCCCTGCCCTAGAAGATTTGAATATGCCGTTACTTGATTGCTTGTCCTATATACGGCAGTCCATCAGTACAGCTGTATACAGGCTTTTCATTGATCTCCTATTACACCCTATGGCCGTGTTCACACGGCTTATTCAAGCCGTAATTGCGGGCCGGATCCCGCCCGCAATACGGCGCCAGCCCCATAGACTTGCATTATCCGTGGCGCGTATTGCGTCTGGATAATGTGCATGTCACTTTCAACCCCGCCCGGCGGATTCGCCGAGCGGGGAGGAGCGACGGAATCCACTGTTCTCTATGAGAACTGTGGATTACCGTAATGACTGCGACGGATTGGAGCCGTACTGCAGCGCAAATCCGGCGCGCAATACGGCTCCAATCCGCGCCGAAATAAGCCGTGTGAACACGGCTTATAATGTACGGACATGACAGCTCTCTTATGAGACCTCCAGCTGCCATGACAACTGAATGACAACCCGCAATTTTGCGTGCAGGGCGCAGTCGGGTATAAGAACTCAGCACTGTTCCTCACACAGTTAGATGCCACTGCCCTGATCGCCACAGCATCCAAGGTGGTAAACACCCGGGATCAGAGCTGCAGTTGTCAGCTGTATCTACAGCTACGCCCATCTACGTGAAGGGTTTAATGCACAATTCCATTAAGATGTAAGATTGATGGAGTGGTACATGACCGCTAAGGGCACTGATTGGTTGAACAGTCCTGGTATATGGACTCTAAGAGATGCGTGAAATGTATTATGTGTTAATATATTTGCCTTAGTGGTCTCTTCCTGTATGAATGGCGCCACTAAGGTTAGTGATTGGCTGCAGTGTCACCTGACTGATGAACGTGATGTCATTAGCGGGAGCACCGGAAGCGGCAGTTCTTCCCTCCCCACGATTGGCAGAGGGTTTTTTTTTTGTTTTTTTTAAAAACAACCCCTGATAATGCGGTCTAAAAATACCACTTTGATTTTCTGCTATCGCTGATGGCAAGAATTTCCCTGCAGGCTAAAAATATTCTTATCAAAATTACTGGAACCCCTGAAAAAAAAGAGCATCATCCAAATGTGAAGACAAACTTACTCCAGACGAATGGGAAGTTTTATCAACTTATTAAGAGATGTTGAGTTTCTCACAGCGCATTTAATTAGCATAAACAGATAGAAGATTTATGCATTGTTCTTTCACAACCTTAGGGGAGGAAATGTGTTAAAATGTTCATCTTTATTGAACAGGTTTTGCTTAAAGGGATATTAAATCTGTCTTTTTCCTATTTCCTCACAGGCCACCAGGACTTTAACAGAGTGGTCACCAAACAAATACACAAGTCCTGTTTTCTGGAGCACTGTGTATACGTTTTGTGACATTAGGACATGTTACTCTGGAGATTATTATCCAGTCACATTTTCTAAAGAATAATTGCAGGACGTAGGTAACAGAACTGCTAACATCTGACAGCTGCTCCCTGCCTTGGTGATCACCAGAAGTGAGCACTTCTGCCCATGAAATAATTGGCAAATTATGATGTAGCCCCTCTCCCCAATGTAAAGGACCTTTAAGGCCTTATCAGAATCCTTAAAGAGAACCTGTCAAAGTGGTCATGCTATCTGATTTGTAGGTAGCACGTTATAGAGCTGGATGAGCTGAACCGACTAATAAATAGTTTTGTAGGGAAAGATTCAGCAAAACTTAACATTTTTGTTAAGGAGTCTAGTGGACAGTCTTAAGAGAAATTGACAGCCTGCCTTGTATGAGCATACATACAGAGATATAGAGAAACAGACGGATGTCCGGGTGACTATGGCAAACGCTAGAAACCACTGCGAGATCCGGAAGCCAATGGCGGTAAAAAAGCAGTAATTTATTTCTTACAAAACATGTAAAAAAGAACTAGGCAACAAACTCCCACATATATGGAATAGCACAGACGCGTTTCGGGCAGTTTGCCCTTGCTCACTGTGTAATACATCATGTGAGTGGAAGTCATTTTAAAATAAACTAAAACCAATCACATACCACGACCTGATCATGTGATCCTGTTTGAAAAGCACAGACATAGACATATAGAGGATAATTACACACAAATTTACATAGATAGTGGACCGTGTAAACCTATAAAGGGACAAATGATGATATAAACAGAGGGCTGGAAAAAGGGGATTAGTATATGTATAACATATTGGTCCGATAATTTAACTCCTCCGGTCTTCACGTACCTAATTTTAGAATCCAGAAAGCCTCCCTGTGTCTTATTATTTTTGTCCAATTCCCCCCTCTATATGGGTATGGGATCTGTTCAATGGCATAGTATCTAAATCCAGTTAAATCTCCATTATGGCATTCAATGAAATGCCTAGCTGCCCCGATACCTGTCCTTGATGTTTTCAAATGCTGGAAATATGTTCCATAATCCTGGTCTTAACGTTACGTATGGTACTGCCCACATATTTCACATTGCAGATCGTGCACTCTATAATATAAATGCAATGATGGCTATTGCAGTTAATAAACTGTTTAATATCATATTTTTGTTGATTTTTATTGTCTGTAAAATCTACCGTTTTTATAGCCATCTTGCATGCATTACAATGTGCACCTCCCCTTTTCTAAAATCCTCTTTGTGAGAACCAGACTTTTGCCTTATTGTTAGAATTGTTAATATACACTCACCGGCCACTTTATTAGGTACACCATGCTAGTAAGGTTTACCCCTTTGCTTCAAACTGCTCAATTCTTCGTGGCATAGATTTCCCCAAGGGGTTTTTCAACGTTGCTCAATTGGTACCAAGGGGCCCCAAAAAGTGAAGAAAATATTCCCCCCAACCATGACAACCACCCCCAAACCTGAACCCTTATAAAGGCAGGATGGGTCCATGTTTCCCTTGTTACGCCAAATTTGACCCTACCTTCCCAAAACGCGCAAAATCGAGACCCTCAACCAGGCAAGTTTTTCCAACTTCTACTGTCCAATTTCGATGAGCTTTGGGGAAATGGAGCCCAGTTTCCCGTTTTAGCTGAAAGGGTGCACCCGGTGTGGTCTTTGCGCTGTAGCCCATTGCCTCAAAGTTCGCCGTACGTGGGGTTCGAGATGCTTTTGCCTACCCTTTGGTTGTAACGGGTGGCATTTTAGTCACTGTTGCCTTTCTTCAGCTCAACCCGTTGCCCCTTCTCCCTTTGACCTTGGCTCAAAAGGATTTCCGCCACAGGACTGCCGCTCCCCTGGATGTTTTTTTTTTTTTCGACCCTTCTCTGTAAACCCTAGAGATGGGTTGTGCGTGAAAATCCCAGGAGATCAGCAGTTTCTGAAATACTAGACCAGCCTTCTGGCACCAAAACCATGCCACGTTCAAGTATGCACCAAATCACTTTCTCTGCCTCATATGATGCTCGGTTGAATGGCAGGAGATTGATTGACCATGTCAAAACATGCCTTAATGTCATGATTTTTGCGCCATGTGATTGGCTGATTAGAAATTAAGTGTTAACGAGCAGTTGGACAGGTGTACCTAATAAAGTGGCCGGTGAGTGTATACACTTGGGGAAATAGTATTTCCATCGTTTTGTCCCTTTTAGGTATTACCTGTAACAGGGTCTAAATTTTGCACCAATGTATGATTTTCAATTATTAGATACAATCATGGATGTAAATAAATTTGTAAGACTTCTCACAGTGAAAAAACATTTTCTAAATCAAGATCAACAAATAGATAGAATAGGATCAACAGAAGCAAACATACATAATGAATTTGAGGCTTTAGATTTCCACGAGCAACTTTCTTTAAAACTATTGCAAGAATTAGATATGGAGACAGGTATCTCTATGGAAAATGGGGTAGATGTGGAGCCCAGTGTCCATCACAGTACACCTAACCCTAATTTTTATTCTATAAAAGCCAGAGTCCCTGTTTTGAAAGTCTTCCAAAATGTTATGGAACGAGATTTAGCTAAGTTATATAATCAAAACCAAGAAAAAAGACATAAAAACAAAAAGAGATACTAATTTGACTTGGTCACAAATGAAAGCAATAAAATAATTAAAGTCTATGGATAATTTGATTGTTAAATGAGCTGATAAAGGGGGAGCGGTGGTAGTGATGGACGCTGGGCTCTATACAAAACACTTCTCATACAAATCCTTTCCTCCCTCGGCATCACGGACTTGGCCCTTTCCTGGATCTCCTCGTACCTCACTGATCGGACATTCAGCGTCTCTCTCTCTCTCTCTCACTCACACACCACCTCCTCCTCCCCTTGCCCGCTCTCTGTTGGTGTCCCCAGGGGTCTGTCCTGGGCCCACTACTCTTTTCTATCTACACTCTTGGTCTGGGTCAACTAATAGCATTGCATGGCTTTCATTACCATCTGTAGCTGATGACACCCAACTCTAAATCTCCGGCCCAGATATTACCTCTCTACTCTCCCGGATCCCTGTCTGTTTTTCGTCCATATCCACCTTCTTCTCCTCACGTCTCCTCAAGTTGAACGGGGAGAAAACTGAATTCATCATCTTTCCACCGTCCCACTCCATCCCTCCACCTGATCTCTCTATCACAGTCAATGGCTACACTCTCTCACCAGCTCCACAAGTCCGCTGCCTTGGGATAACCCTTGACTCCAATCTGTCCTTGAAACCGCACATCCAAACCCTCACCTCTGCCTGCCGCCTCCACCTGAAAAATATCTCCCATATCAGCTTATTCCTTGACTTCGAAAGCACAAAAATGCTTGTCCACGCCCTCGTCATCTCACGCCTAGACTATTGCAACATCCTTCTCTGTGGCCTCCCAGCTAGCACCCTCGCTCCCCTCCAATCCATCCTTAACTCTGCTGCCCGTCTGATCCACCTCTCTCCTCGCTACTCCCCTGCCTCTCCCCTCTGCCAATCCCTTCACTGGCTACCCATTTCCCAGCGAATCCAGTTCAAGCTAGTAACCCTGACCTACAAGGCTCTCCATGACCTCTCCCTTCCATACATCTCTGCCCTAATTTCTAAATATCTCCCCTCACGCAATCTCCGCTCCTCACAGGACCTTCTTCTCTGCTCTCCCCGTGTCAACTCCTCACATAACCGTCTCCAAGACTTCTCCCGTGCTTCCCCCACACTCTGGAACTCACTGCCCCAAACACCTCAGACTCCGCCCCACTCTCACCAGCCTCAAAAGCAACCTGAAAACCCATCACTTCAGGATTGCCTATAACCAACAATAACCTTGCTGTCACTACACTATCCACAACCATGTCTGCAACTCACCTTCTGTCTCTTCCCACCTTCCTTTAGAGTGTAAGCCCTCATGGGCAGGGACCTCTCTCCTTCTGTACCAGTTGATAGTTATTAATTTGTCACCTTTGTACTTGTTTGACCTATGTTATGTATGAAACTTGAATGTACAGCGCTCTGGAACCAAGGGCGCTCAAAATTAAATAATAATAATAATAATAATAATAATTTATGCCATTCTTGATGATACTACAACGTATAGAAAATTACAGGAAAATCCAACTGTTTGGCTTTTAGATTTCGCAGTGGTTTCTAGCGTTTGCCATAGTCACCCGGACATCCGTCTGTTTCTCTACGTACTTTCGCCCGGCCGGCGGTCAGCCTCGAGCGGCATAGCAGTGGCGTGGACTCTATGAACTTCCTTTGAACACAGCCCGTGTAAGTGAGCTCTTTCTATTGTTGCACTACATACAGAAATAGCTGGCAATCACTGATAAGACCGCCAACTGGACTCCTTAATCCAAAATAGGAAGGGATTGAAATGAATAATCTCCAAGTTCTGCTGAATGTTACCAAAAAACAAAACAAAATTATGTACCAATCTTCTCGGCTTATCTGCTCTACAACATGCTACCTGCAGCAGGGTTGTCCTAACAGCATCATGAGCCCCTGGGCAGAGCTATACACTGGCCCCAACCAACACAACCACTCACAGGAACAAATATGTACGTTATCGATAAGCTTACAACCTACAACACTGCCATATAGAGACCACATAGAGGTCAGACACCAGCTCAGGTATAACCTACAACACCACCATATAGAGACCACATAGAGGTCAGACACCAGATGAGGTATAACCTACAACACCGCCATATAGAGACCACATAGGGGTCATACACTAGCTCAGGTATAACCTACAACACCGCCATATAGTGACCACATAGGTGTCATACACTAGCTCAGGTATAACATACAACACTGCCATATAGAGACCACATAGGGGTCATACACTAGCTCAGGTATAACCTACATAACCATACAATAGAGACCATAGGTCCATTAGCTGGAACCTAAAAACACTCCCAAAATTTAGGACACATGGGGGTCTACCTAGTTTTATAACCTAAACAGTTTTAAAGAGACCAATAGAGGTCGGGACCCAGCTCAGGTATAACCTAAGCCCCCGTCTTAGGACCAATAGGGGTCATACACACTAGGCCCCTTTACATGAAGTGAATACAGCACTGATCCAACACGGAAGCAAAATAACCCCTGACATCAGAGACTCAAAGGAGACGTCTTCTCTGAGGAGTCGTTCTCCAAGTAATTTGTTTTCCCTTTTCTTCCCCATCTGGCCCAGAACGCCAGGATGACTTCTCCCAGCCACAACTCATCCCTGCAGAATTTAATGCACAAACATCTCAGACTTCTCACTTTTTCAGCACTTCCCTACCAATTTCTACCTCTGGCATTGGCGCCCTCCATTAAGTAAGTAGGTAGTAATGTTAGCCACCATTAAGTAGGTAGGTACTATATATAGAACCCCAGTAGTTACATACGCCCACTGTACGTCAGTAGGTAGGTAGATATGTATGACCCCTGTAGGTAGCTATACAGCCCCCTATAGATAAGTAGGTATACAAAGCAAAATGGTAACTATGTTTTGAACTTTTGACTTTCAGGCTCCATATCTCACCATCCACTACAGTTCTGAACGTGAGACTCCCATCATTTTATATACAATCATCTTGGCTGCCTCATACATAGTTTTGACTTATAACATATGCTTAGTTCTGCAGATTCTTGTCATGTAACTGCATTGTTATTGTTTTGCTCCTAAAGATCTAAATTTGTATTTCTATTACTTTGTAACTCTGCCTTTGGCTTTCAATACTGCCTTAATCCGTCTGGGCTCTCAAACAGATTCAAGCAACTCTTCACCAAAATCTGATCCCAGGTCTCTTCTACATGTTCCAAAGGTAGAAGGTATATTACACAAGAAGAAAAAGATTGTTCCATCATCAGGAACAAAACAGTAACAATGCAAGTCAATTTTAGGTATGAAATAGCCAAGATGATGGTCTATAAAATAATGGTAGTTTTTATGTTCAACGCAAAGTCAAAAGTTCAAAACATTGTTACCCTTATGCTTGCCAATGTATATGCCCCCTATAGGGGGGTATACAGTCCTCTTTAGATGCGTAGGTATATATGCCCCCTGACGGTAGGTATACAGCGTCCGGTAAATATATAAGCCGTCCATAGGTATATATTCATCCTGTAGATATACAGCCCCATGTAGGTATATATGTACTCTGTAGGTATATAGCTCCCTGGAGATGTATATGTGCCTCTTGTAAGTATACAGTCCCTTGTAGGTATATATGCCTCCTGTAGATATACAGCCTCCTGTAGGTATACACCCCTGGAGGTATATATGCCTCTTGTATGTATACAGCTCCTGTAGGTAAATATGCCTCCTGTAGGTTTACAGTCCCCTGTAGGTATATATGCTCCCTCTAGGTATACAGCCGCTGACTGTAATTATGCCTCCTGTAGGTATACAGCCCCCTGTAGTTATTTACTACTCCCTGTAGGGATACAGCCTTCTGTAAGTAGATATGGCTCCATTAGGTATATAGCTATCTGTAGGTTGTAATGCCCCTCTGCCTGAAATAAAAAATAAAATAAAAACGATACTCACCTCTCCCCACTCCCCTGCCAAGGAGCTGACTCCGAGAGCTAGTTTCCAGCATGAGTGGCATGATGGATCATGCTGCCTATGCCCGGGACGTTACTCCCAGCATCTCCTAGGCCAAGTGCCTACAGGCACTGTGGCGCTCAAAGACATGACGGGTCCGGACCTGCACACAGACATACCGCCTAGACCAGTCACAGGGGCCGAGTAGCCGTCTGCCCAGGCCCACCCCAAGTGCTCATGGGGCTCCCAGGAGCCACCTGCCCTGAACAATGGAAAAGACGGCCCTGATGTGCAGGCCATATAGCATGTTGAAGGTGACAGGTTCCCTTTAAACCTCTTAAAAAACCAGTTCATTTTGGGTTTTTTCATCCTCGCCTTTCAGGAGCCATAACTTTTTTTTTTTTTACATTTACTTATCTGTATTACTTGTTTTTTTGTGGGACAAATGATATTTTTTAGTGATACCATTTTGTACACCATATAATGCAATAGGGAGCCAAAAACAAATTCTCTGTGGGGTGTAAGTGATTAAAAAAATAAAGCACAACTGTGCAATATTTAGGGGTTTGTTTTTTACAAAGCTCATCAAGCGAAATAAATAATAATATGTTATCTATATTCGGTGGGTTGGCATAATTCTGGCAATACCAAATATACAGTTTTCATTATGTTGTTAAAAAAAACTTTTAAAAATTTGCTTTGCATCACCATTTTCTGTGACTAGTAACTTTTTGATTTTTACTCTGGTAGAGCTGTACATGATAGCTTTTTTGCAGGATGAGGTCAAGTCTTTTTTGGTACTAAGAAGGTGCGTATGCAACGTTTTAATAATTTTTATGGGATTCAGGATGACCAAAAAACCCCAATTTTGGTGTTGGGTACTCTTTTTTTTTTTTCTTTACAGCATTCCCTGTGCAAGATAAGTAACATGATATTGAGTCAGATTTAATTTTTATAAACCTGACAATGCCAACTATGTTTTTTTAAAAAAAAAAATTCTTCATTTATGATAAATAGGAAAAAGAGTGGATATTTATGAAATTTTGAATATTGTTTTTATATTTTAGAATTTTTTTTTTTTTACTATTATAACTAGTCTCCATAATGATAAGAAACTTCTTTACCCCATAGCACACCTGGACATACCTGTATGTCCAGACAGCGTTAGTGGAGTATAGATGATTTTAGGTAATGGATTCAACACACTGAGAGTGTATATTTATTGAGGTTGTAGGAGAAATAGTTCTTCGGCCAACAGCTAAGGAGATTATATAGACACCTTTACATATTACTTTAGAGAATTTCCTGAAATAGGCCTTGAAAATGTTTGCTTCACAACAAGGCCACTACAATATATGCTGAATTAGGGCATTTGGAGGTTCCCACTTTGCAGATAAGACATGCTGCTTGACCTAAATAGAAGGCTCAAACAAATGCAACATTAGAGTCTTTGGGTTGGAGCTACCGTTCTGCTTGTTCAGAAGTGAAAACCATAAGAAAAATAACTTTGGTTTGCCTTGATATATAATTTGTCAGGTGCAGAATAACCTTAAAGAGTACCTATCACCTCCACACAAAAATGTATATTAGATACAATTATAAGACTTTTCTCAAATAGATGTCATTAACAATCCAGAGGATTTCCCTCAGTTTTACAGGGGAACAGGTTTTACTTTCACTTTGTCACTTAGGAGAATCTTATAATTCATTTGGGAGATACCAACTGTGCAGGGGTAGCTGATGGCATAGATGCTTGTACATTGTAATCTGAGTCTCTCACTTCATACAGTACAACAGGCACAGTGCACTGAGGACCTAGTGTGACAGAGTTTACCTGTTGCTTCAACCTCCTCATCCATAGAACACAGGCATCTATATCACACAGCTGCTGGTGTGCACATGATGTAGACTTAAAGCCTCTCCTCAGCTCAAAAGCAGGAGATTTGATACAACTGTCAACATAGTCATACATCAAGCTGTCATATGACGACTTGGCCCGACTTTTTTGCTGTCTTAAAGGAAACCTGTCACATAGGTTATACCCCCCTTGCTGAGGGCAGCACAAGCCAGTGTCAGACCTGCTGTTCCCAGCACTGTGCCCCTTATTCTGTAACATGCAGCAGATTTAGAGCATTTACCTCTCAAATCTTATTCATGAGTAGGTATTAGCCCCACCCACCAAAGGCTAGCCCCGCCCACCTGGCAGTTATTCTCATGTTTCTACTTATTCAAATTAATAGGTTTATCACTTGAGGTAGGTGGGGCTAGCCTCAGATGGGCGGGGTTTGAGAAAAACTGACTCTTTAAATGACACTTCTGGCTGAAATCTGCCGCTTTGGGCCCTAAATACTCGAATACTCCAGCATCTTACAGAATAAGGGGCATAGCGCTGGAAACAGCATGTCTGACACTGGCTTGTACTGTCCTCAGCAAGGGTGGCATCACCTATGTGACAGGTTCTCTTTAAAGGGCCAGGGCTTTATTTAAAAACTGAATTACAGGTGAAATGCTTTGATTTTCCTAATGAAGCATATCGGAGAAAGTGCTGGTATTCTGTTACTTCCTAGGTTTCTCTGAAGGTGATAGGTCCTCTGTAAAGACAACTATGGGCACCATATTACAGATCTATACAACTCCATGCTTTCACAGAGCGGTGATATTGCCACATGAATTTATCTTTATACTGTCAAATGTTGTTCAAAAGATTTAGTTTTCCTTTAATATGTCTTCACATCCGCGTATTCTGCTTGATTTGATGTTTTAATATAATTAATGGATGTAATATTGGCAGCATATAAAAAGAGGCTTTGTTAAATTGTGATTCATCTGTACAGAAGCTTCTATACCTCCGACAATGAGACATGACTTCCAGCAGTATTAAAAGGACTCTCTCCCACCCCAGACATGAAAAAGACATTAATTAGAAGAGATGAAAGTTTTATCCGGTGTTCATGGGTAATATGTATATGCGGATAATCAGCTTGTGAGGAGCTTTAAATGGGCGTTGGCCAAAAAAACTGTCTGAAAGCTGGAAAGGAATGACTGCCCAGATGCAGCTATCAAATTATGTCTTTAAAAAATAGCCAGCCAGAGAATGAGCTAAATAGCCACTTTAATAAAGATACCCATCTAGTAGTACATTAAACCTCCTTTGGTCTTCAGAAGAGCAGCAATTCATCATAGCAAGTATTCCAGTAGGTGTTAAAATTGTTCTACAGGAATATTGGGCCATGCGGACAAGATTAGAGTGCTCTGAAATGCTCATCTTACCTTGTCCTAGAGTTGCTGTTTAGAATTAAATGGGTCTCCTCACTACCCTGATTAGCTTTAAAAATGTAGGGAAAGGTAAATAAAGACTTTTACTAAATATATGGCTCTTTTGAGATTGCCCTAATCAGGAGATAAGATAGACTTTATCTGCTCTGAGTGCACACAATTGTCAGATACGGACATATCTCCCTTCCTGATTAGAAAGAGCAGGGAGTGACATCACTATGGTTGGATAGAGCAGTCTTTATCTCTAACAAGACTAGATTACCTTTGATAATTGTTTTCACTCCTTGGAGCTCTGTAGGTTTAATACAGATTATATCTCATGTACTTATAGATGAGCTAAATATGCTAATCACTGCTATAGAACCACCCACAACTTCGATCAAGCTGTGCGAGTCTGAAGCTGCCTGTGACTCTGTCAAACAGTATCATGAGAAAATTTCTTTAAAGGGGTTTTGCCACCATGTAATGTTGACGTGGGAACCTCCAAAATGGGTATTTAATCACTTTTCTAAATATATGTGATTAAAAAAAGTGAAAACTCTGAGAGCTACAGCATTTCTCAATCCCCCTTAGTTACCTCAAAGCTTCCACTAGACACGACCCAGGAGCTGACAGGCCGCGCTTGCCTGAAACACTTCTTATCTGATGACAGGCAAAATTAATGAGCTTTTAAGGGACAGGGAAGAAAGTGCAGTCTGAGGCTGTGTCTTGCTGTATTGAGAATCCACTGTTGTACTGTTTATTATTTCACTTAAGTTTTGAGACGCTCCCTTGGATTCCTCACTCCTCACTCACCCCCTCCCTCTCTCCTGCAGCTTCATGACTCAGCATGATTTGTATAGATCCTGCTCCCGTGCTGACAGGAGGTAGGTAACTGTCGTCTTGGCAAATCCCCTTTAAGATCTGGGGACAGTGAATGTCAGGGAAGCAAGGAGAACTCAATGGCATGTTCCTGAAACCATTCTATGACAATAGTATGATTGTGACTTGATGCATTGTCCTCCTGAAAGTGTTCTTCTACCACAGGGTAAACAGTTGCCAAGGATAAATTTGGTTGGCCACAATGCTTAGATAAGCCCTACTGTCCAAATGTCCAACCATCAGAGGACCCAGTGTGTACCGAAAAAGCAAACCCCTTCACCAGCCTGAACTGATGACAACTGATGGGAGGTTTGATCCATTCATGCTGCTCGTGCCACGTTCAGACCCATCAGCATGGTGCAACCGATATCTGGAGTCATCTGTTCTGGAAATGTTTTGTATTTCACTTTTGTCCTCCTCCTGCCCCCTTTTGTAGATGAGATATTTACGTTCACTGGATTCTCTTTCACTGTATATTCTTTCGCTATTACACTATTTTTGTTACAGTATATTTGTGACACTTTTGTATGGAAAAAAAACCACATGGTTGGCCCCAGCTAGTCTAGCACCAATGACCATTTCTCAGTCAAAGCTGATCTGATCAGCTTTGAATGATAGGCTGTAATTTGATTGCCTTTGCACCACCTGTTGATCAGACCCGTTTTGTCGATGAGGTGTTTATGTCCAAGTTCCCATTTGTTGGATAATTTTTCTGTACTTCATTGGCCTTAGTATAGTCTTGACACTGTTGCACACACAAAACACCACATGGTTGGCCCCAGCTAGTCTAGCACCAATGATCATTTCTCATTCAAAGTTGATCAGATCAGCTGTGAATGACGGGATGTAATTTGCTTGCCTTTGCAGCACCTGTTGATTAGACCCGTTTTGTCGATGAGGTGTTTACATCCACCAAGTTCCCATTTGTTGGATTATTTTTCTGTACTTCATTGGTCTTAGTGGAGTCTTGACACCATTGCACACGCAAAACACCACATGATAGATCCTAACTCATCTAGCACCAATGATCCGATGACTTCATTTTCCCATTCTAATGGGATTTCCATTGAAACTTATTCACAGAAAACTGTTCACTCATTTCTATGATGCAATACAGGGTCATGCATCTACTTTACAAGAGGCAGCGGATGCTACAGTTTATGGAGAGGCAGGTGCCTCTAATATAGTGGCCATTCGGTGCTTATTCCGTTATAGGACCATCATAAGGAAAGAAGGAGTAGAGCCAAGACACGTCACTTTATTACATATTTCACATTCCCCTGTAACCAAAAAGTGACAAAGTACACCACATTATCAGATATAGTGTATTCTAATTACACACGCTAAGCCTGCAGCTGGAGCGATGGGATGGCATTTTTGCAGCAAAGTCATATCTTATCACAAAAGAACACGTTCACGGAAGCAGAAGAGGAAAGCATTTGCAAGTCAATATAGTAACAGAAAACAAAAAACTAAGACTATAGGCGTACAAGTTAAAATTACCAGTACGTCAGTCCAACTTTTTCAAATTGCATTGAAATAATCTTTCAGTTACAGAAGTTTTCTTACTACAGAGTCATTTTTAACATGAAGAGGAAGGTAAATGAGGACTTAAATACATTGCTTTGTTGATTTTGGTCAAGAGATAGAGTGGCATGTATGGACAGGGCTGCGTAACCCCGTGTCAGGCGCATTACAAAGCGCCCGCAGCACTTTGTAATGCGCCTGATCTCGGGAGGCGTGCGGGAGGTGGGGCACACTAGAACCGTACAAAGCTATAGATTTATATTTTCAGTATGGCAATTCCATCCGCATTACTGCTGGAACAGGTAAACCACTTTCAAAGTGATATACCGGAGCCAGAAATGTCACCCTAGCGCTAGAATGTGCCTGATTTATGACCTGTTGTAGACCGGGTTGTAAATCAGGCACATTTTATACCATTATAATGTGCATGAAATTTGGAGTTTAAACGCCAAATTTCATACGTACTGCCCAACGCTTTTATTTCCTCTTAGAGCACACACATTTCTCTGGTTGCTAACCATCTCTCCCCATTTTTTTTAATTTTTTTCCTTGCTCTAAGTCAGTCAGTCCATCCATTATCTGCAGAGTCTTATCTGTAGCAACGGACTTAGTTTACTTAACTAAATGATAAGCTTTCACTCTTTAGAGCTCTGCAGCCTAGTACAGTACACTTTATAAATCTCCTGCAGTCATGTCAATGTAACAGGAATAGCTAGGAACAGCACAGCTAATGTGTCAATGGCTGCTATAGACCCACCCATAGCCTGACCAGGAAGAGTGAGTCTAAAGCTGCCTGTGGCTCTGTGAAACTACATGGTGAGAAAAACCTTTAAAGTAAGGTATCAGTGATCCCCTGAAGATCTTATAGACACCTAGTAGTAGTCCTCAATTTACTGGTTGCATTACTCGACACTAGAATAATGAGAAACAAGTTACATATTTTAGTTATAAAATAACTTCGTATTCATCATTCTGTAGCTCTCATTAGACAGTGCTCTGGTGTCCTCTGCAGGAAGACAAAACAACAGCATGAAGAATAAAACTTAGAAATTCAACGAGTCAAATTATGTCTGGATGCAAGAGGACACTTTACTTATAGCAACAGATTCTTCAATGGGCTAAATGTATTCAAAAAATTATTGTTATATAGTCTTAATGGTTGGAAAAAAGACATTTATTAAACACCACCGAAGGAGTAGAGGGGAAGAGATTAAGCTTAAAACTTTGATTCTACCTATTGATCCAGACACAGGCTAATGTGCCCCAAAAAGGAAAATATTTGTTCCTAGCGCCTAGTGGTGACCTGACCTCTGCCTGATTTGAGTACCAATATAGTACAGTTCTTAGGGGCTTGTTCACAGCTCAATGGCTGAACTAACATGAACCCAGTAGCTAGCAACTCTGGCATTTATGCTGACTGGGAAAAAGATCACAGGTGCTTCTAATTGCTTGAACAAGATGAAAAACTGCACACCAACATAACACCTATTCACACCAGCATGCAGAAAAGCCGCAGTATAATGCATGGGGAGATTGCACAGATGTAAAACTACCAATAAAACAACCAAACAAGCCCCTAAGAACTGGAGTGATTTTTGAGTAAGTAATGTCCCATTTTTTGTATGTTTTTACCAATATAGTACCAAACCAATATACAATACACTACTCATAGACTACAATGTAAAACCTGCATCATCAATCACACAATGCATATTTTACTCTCGTATTGAGCAAGCCTGAAAAGAATTGACATGTCAATTGGTTCAGGCGTATAAGCGTCGTAAAAGAGTAACGTATAGGAGGCAGAAATCTGCCTTGTGCCATTGTGCGTAATTTTCATGTTGAATTACGAGCTTGCAAGCGCATACATTCAACAGCGCAGCGACAAGTTTATAGCGCGCCAGTATGCGGCGTACATGATATGTCATGTGAACGTCCCCTATAACGCAGTGCTCACTTTGGTTGAAGCAGCTGCTATTGGCTGGTCTCCCGTACTATTAAAGTTTTATAAACTGCACAATTTTTTTTTAACACTGAAAAATGTTTTTTTTTGTGAAAAAAATCTCTTTTTATCATTAAGTAAATAAACCACAGCAAGACACCAATGCAATGAGAATATATTAGACTGTCAAACATATTACATGGACAGAACAGGTGATGTAGACAGAGTAATACATTGTCCACTGTTACCCACTTACTGACGCATGTTGTAACTGTATGTTATATGTCAAAAAGTGTATGGAGCAGGTTCACGGGCTGAGTTTGAGTCAGTCAGTTGGTGCCAGATGTCAATAACAGCTGATTCCAGGAGGAATTGGAAATAATGATCATCTCGACTGTTTAAAAGGATATTCTCATCAGTTTGATGAGCTTCAAACCAGTAGGTAAAGGTTAATAAAATTACCACCAAATACATTGCTGTTCTGATTTTGTTTTATTTCAGAGTTAGAGCATTTCTTATCTCGTACTTATGTATACAGGCTTTCCTAGGTTACTGAACACCATTCTCTGCTCCAGCAGCCCTGATGTCAATAGTGACATCACTTCTTGCTGTGCCTTATCAGCAGCACAGAAGCTTCATTGTATTTCCTACTGTTAAACGTTAACCCTTTAGAACTCTGGAACTTTTTTTTTTTTTTTTATAATTCTTGAGTTCTGCAGTTTTCACTTTGGCAATAAGCCTAATAATAGTCTGACAATTCCTGTTCTGTACAGAAAGATTCTCAGTTGTCTGCTTATCATCAGAACAAAGAGGGTCAAACTGAAAGGAGACCCCAGTGTGAATAGATAACACAGGATCCACCAGTCACAAGAGGAGATGGTCACAGTTCACTCTTTCACTTCCCTGCACACTGATTTCTTCCCAGGTCACAGAGCATGACTAGAAAACTTTCCTATAGAAGTGAATGGGACGGAGTCCGTCTTAAATCTCCTATGTGCAGGAAGCTGCTGTAAAGTATCTCGCTGACTGCTGTTAAAGCAGTACAAACAAGGCCTAGTGGCCAAAGTGAAAACTGCAAGACATAAGAATTATTAAAAAATATTGAAAGTGATATGAAAAACAATCAAAAATTCCTAAAAAATGTGTTTAACATAAAAATGGGACTTAAACAATGACATTTTTGTTGACACATTATATTTAAATGCCTCCTCTAACAGGCTCCACTAGGAATAGCAGAGCGAAAACATCAGTCACTGTTGTAGAACCACCCACAGCATGAAAAGGAAGTGGGAGAATGAAGCTGGCTGTGAGGAGCAGGCTCTGGGAAACAGCACTAAAAAGATTAGCTTTCCACATGAAGGGACAGTTAAATGAAGACTTTTTCTAAACACATTTGTCAATACATTTTATGTTAGGCATGATATAAGAGCGTTTTTATATGATCTGAAGTACATACAAGTTTCTATTGTTACCTAAATATGAGACAGAAATCTGTTATCTGAGAGCCTGGAGTGAGGTTACCCCAGTGATGGACTGAGATTAAAGCAAACCAATTATATCTGACAAGATTAGCTTCACTAAACAAAAGGAACATGTGTTGTGAAGACTGAAAAGCATGGCTTTATCTGGAATTTTGTTAGAGAAAACACCTCCTGCCCTGTCAGAGAGACAGAAATTGAATATGCTTATCACTTCTGTAGAACCACCCACAGCCTATGTAGACAGAGTATATGCAAAACTGCTAAAACTCAGTGAAACAGCATGGTGAGAAAACAGTGGCAAGTTGTTATAAACTGATGCCGCACCCTATGCTACAGCTTATTGGTCATCATGGCAGCCATGAGCCTAATGAAAACCGCCATGGCTGCCATATTAAACCATCTATGGGAACTGAAAGTATAAGTTTAACAAATTAAGGACCAAGCGTTGTTTTTGGGTTGATACATGTTTCCCTCTCTGCCTTCCAAGAGCCATAACTTTTTTTATTTTTCCATCTACATAGACATAGGATGGCTTTTATTTGGTGGGACAAGATGGACTTTCTAATGGTGTAATTTACTGTACCATAGAATATAATGAGAAACTGCCCAAAAAAATCTAAGTGGGGCGAAATGCGAAAAAAACGGACTTGCACCAGGTATGCAGGTTTTTTGTTTTTTTACGCCGTTCATTCTCCAGTAAATGTGGTGTTCTCTGTATTGTGCAGGTTGATACGATTCCGGCAACACTGTAAAAACAAATCCTTATATTTTTTAAATTGGCGCTGCAGCGCAAATTTCTGCAGCCAATAACTTTTCTGCACTTCCACCTATACACCTGAGGGTGCATTTTTTTGCGGCCTGAAGTGTACTTTTTATTGGTACCATTTTTGGATAAATGCAACTTTTGTGATCACTTTTTGTCCAATTTTTAGGGGACCTGAAATTACCCCAAAAAACTACACAATTTTGGCATTTTTTTTCTTTACAAAGTTCAGCATAGGGAAACATTATATTAGAAAAGATCTAACTTATTCGGACACAGCGCTGCCAATTATGTAACTTTATCATTTTAATTTTTTTTATGTGTAAAATGGTAAAAGGGCGTGGCACCATTACTCATTCAATTAGACACCGCGGCCATAATAAATCAGGGCTGTGGAGTCGGCAATCCGAAGTCCCGACTCCATCTCAATTTCCCAAACCTCCGACTCCTGACTCCCTCATACACGGCGCATGTTTAAGTGATAACTTTACTGTAGTAAAGTGGTAACATCAGGCTGTTTATCACCTTATGATACAATAATCAAGCTATTTAGGTAGAACAGACACCTACAAGTAAAAAGGTAACAATGTTTTGCTCTTTTGAACACTTGTGGGTAGAGTTAAAGAAAAAGCTGTATTTGTATCCAAGTCCAGTCTGCACCAACATTGGTAATGTGTAGAAGAGACCTGGGATCAGATTTTGGTTAAGACATGCTTGAATCTGATTCAGAGCCCAGAAGGATTCAGGCAGTATTGAAAACCAAAAGGTAGATTTACCAAATATTAACAAAATAATAAAAATTAACATTTTGATTTTTTAGGAGCAGAACAGTAACAATGCAGTTACAGGAAAGAATATGCAGAACTAAGCAGATGCTAAATACTTGCAAGTCACATTTCTGTATAAGATGTAAGATGACTGTATATAAAATTACAGTAGCCTCATGTACAAAGCTGTAATGGATGGAGAGATATGGAGGCTGAAAGTCACAAGTTCAAACCATTGTTACCATTTTGCTTGTCAGTGTAAAATATATTTATTGGATACGACTTTAGAGCACAAAAAAAATTGTAAATATGCAAAACACTGCAGGAACATTTGTGGAGTCTCTGAATTTGTTCTGAGAAATAGTATTGCCTCCATCAGATCCTGCATACATGACCTCACATCTGATCTCATTATTTCCAGGCTAGAGAACGGCCTCTCTACACTAACTTGGGTGGGGGCAAAGCAGTGACCACAGGGGCAACATCTCTAACAATATCAGGGTATAAAGGAATTGCCTCAGCCACAGTCAGTTTCCATGAATGTTTGGACTCTTCTACTTCTTTGAAAGGTGAAAAACGTTGCTGAAATCTGTTTGCCCTGGGAGCGGAATCTTTTCCCCTGGGGCAGCGCTTTGCCTGCTCCATGTCATCAATTACACTCCTCATGTGATAAGGCTGAAGATTTGGGAGCAGTAGCAATGGCCGGACCCAATTCCTCTTGCTCTTTGCACTGCATCCAACTAACTGGACCAACTAATTATATATTTTAGGAGTCGGTCCCTTTTATGACGACTCCAACTCCTGCAAAATAGGCACCGACTCCAACTCCACAGCCCTGTAAGAAATAGCAACATAAGAAATTAAATCTGAACCCTGAGTGGTGACAATGGGCAACAAAGGCAGTCTGAGTGTTAGGCCATGTTCACACGGCTTATTTGGCCGCAGATTGGAGTCGTATATCGCGCCGGATTTGCGCTGCAGTACGGCTCCAATCCGTCCCTGTCACTACGGTACTCCACAGTTCTCATAGAGAACAGTGGATTCCGTCGCTCCTCCCCGCTCGGCGAATCCGCCGCGGGGGGAGAAAGTGACATGCATTATTTACGGCGCGTACGCGCCGTAAATAATGCGTTGTCTATGGGGCCGGCGGGCAGCTCTCCCGCCGCGCCCCCGCCCCTTATTCAAGCTGTATTGCGGGCGGGATCTGTCCCGCAATTACGGCTTGAATAAGCCGGGTGAACACGGCCTTAAACTGTTTGGATAAAGGCCCACAGTCCCTACAGAGCAGTGCATCGCAACAGAGACACTGCTCCCATCTCCCCAGTATCTGCAGAACACTGTACACCAAGACAACCAGTATACCCAGCATCCCTGGTATCTGGAAAGCACCGCAACCCCAGAAAATTAGTTCACCCAGTATCTCCAGACAACTACAACCTCAGGAAACCAGTGCACCCAGCATCTCCAACCCCAGGAAACCAGTGCACCCAGCATCTCCAACCCCAGAAGAACCAGTCACCCAGCATCTCCAACCCAGGAAACCAGTGCACCCAGCATCTCCAACCCCATGAAACCAGTGCACCCAGCATCTCCAACCCCAGTAAACCAGTGCACCCAGCATCTCCAACCCCAGAAAACCAGTGCACCCAGCATCTCCAACCCCAGAAAACCAGTGCACCCAGCATCTCCAACCCCAGAAAACCAGTGCACCCAGCATCTCCAACCCCAGAAAACCAGTGCACCCAGCGTCCCTGGTATCTGCAAAGCACTGCAACCCCATAAAACCAGTGCACCCAGCATCCCTGGTATCTGCAAACCACTGCAACCCCAGAAAACCAGTACACCCAGCGTCCCTGGTATCTGCAAAGCACTGCAACCCCAGAAACCAATACACCCAGCGTCCCTGGTATCTGCAAACCACTGCAACCCCAGAAAACCAGTACACCCAGCGTCCCTGGTATCTGCAAACCACTAAAACCCCAGAAAACCAGTACACCCAGCGTCCCTGGTATCTGCAAACCACTGCAACCCCAGAAAACCAGTACACCCAGCGTCCCTGGTATCTGCAAACCACTAAAACCCCAGAAAATTAGTTCACCCAGTATGTCCAGAAAACAGCAACCCCAGGAAACCAGTGCACCCAGCATCCCCAGATCACTGAACTCTAATAAAATCAGTGCACCCAGCATCTGCAAAGCACTGCAACCCCAGAAAACCAATACACCCAGCATCTCAACAACTGCAACCCCAGGAAACCAGTGCATCCAGCATCCCTGGTAACAGCAAAGCACTGCAACCCCATACAACCAGTGCACCCAGCACCTGCAGATCACTGAACCCTAAGAAAACCAGTGCACTCAGCATCTGCAAAGCACTGCACCCCCAGTATCTACAGAGCACTGTACTCCCAGAAAACCAGTGAACCCAGTATCTGCAGATAACTACACCTCCATAACACCAGTGCACCCAGCATCCCCAGTCCCTACAAGAGTACTGCACCCTGATAACCAGAGCTCCCCAGTCCTTCCATTACACTCCAGCTACAAATCACTTCTCAGCCATTTGTACTCTAGCCCCTCCCACCCAGCAGCCTGGTCACGTGGGAGTGACGTCATCACAGGTCCTGCAGCCTCCAGGCAAGCATCTACTGTGGGAAAGGCACGGGGTGTGATGCAGATGAGCGGAGCCTCATAGCGGCCGGATAAGGGCAGCAGTGCTGGAGAGCAGGCGGCCTCTGCCATGGACGACGAAAACGAGGAGCTGGTGAGTGCGCCGCAGTGATGTCATCGAGGTGCGCCGCGCCCACGTGCTGCATGCTGCTCCTCATACACGTGTGTAATGTAACACATAGGGCCACATGTATGAAAACTTGTCTCGGGCTAAAACTCACTCTGTTGCCCATAGCAACCAATCAGAGCACCGCTCTCATT
>JAODAL010056389.1:0-23309 GCA_025379985.1 Phyllomedusa bahiana | reverse complement strand
AAAATGGGGGGGTCATGCAGGTTTGGGGGCTCATGCTGGGGCCCCGGACGGGTATAGTCAATGCCCTTTTAAACTAAAATGGTGTTGAAAGACTCCTTTTTCGGCATTTTTTAAATGGGGGGTCATGCGGGTTTTTGGGGCTCATGCTGTCCCTTTGACGGGTTTAAAGTCAATGTCCAGTGAAATAAAATGGGGGTTGAAAGACCCCTTTTTTTGCGGCCTTTTTTTAAAATGGGGGGGTCATGCAGGTTTTGGGGCTCATGCTGGGGCCCATGACAGGTATAGTCAATGTCCAGTAAAAAAAATAAAATGGTGGTTGAAAGACTCTTTTTCCGGCACTTTTTAAGTGGGGGTCATGCGGGTTTTGGGGGCTTGCTGGGGGCCCGGGGGGTATGCAATGCCCGTTAAATTTAAAAGGGTGGTTGAAAGATCCTTTTTCCGCATTTTTTAAATTGGGGGTCATCAGGTTTGGGGGCCATGCTGTGGCCCGGGGACGGGATAGTCAATGCCATGAAACTAAAATGGGGGTTGAAAGACCCCTTTTTCCCGGCACTTAAAATTGGGGGTCAGCGGGTTTGGGGGGCTCATGTGGGGCCCCAGGACGGGGTTAGCAATGTCCATTCAACTAAAATGGTGGTTGAAAGACCCCTTTTTTTCCGGCATTTTTTTAAAATGGGGGGGTCTGCGGGTTTTGGGGGCCATGCTGGGCCCGGGACAGGTATAGTCAAGTCCATTAAATAAATGGGGGTTTAAAGACTTTTTTTTCCCCCGGCACTTTTTAAATGTGGGGGTCTGCAGGTTGGGGGTCTGTTTGGGGCCAGGGCAGGTTAGTCAATGTCCAGTGAAACTAAATGGTGGTTGAAAGACCCCTTTTTGCGGCACTTTTTAAATGTGGGGGTCATGCAGGTTTGGGGCTATGCTGCGTTCGGGAAGGGATATTCAATGCCATTTCAAGTAACATGTGGTTCAATTTATCTGCCTTCTGTCACTTTTTTTAATTTGGGGTGAGCAGGTTTGGGTTTTAGGCTGTGGTAAAGACAGGGATAGTAATGGGGCTGTGACTTTTTTTGTGACTTTTTAAATAAGTGTGTTCTAAGATGTGCACGTACTTTGACTGTTGTGGATGTTAAATTTTACTTCTCCAGCCCCTTTTTTGGGGGTAAAAATGAAGGTGTTTTGCTTCCCATAGACTTTTTAAAGGGCATCGCGCTAATCGATGCCCCTTCGAAAAACCTTATGTAGCGGCGCATCGATATCGATGATCTCGATAGCCAACGCAATCGCTCAACACTACCCATAAGTAATAAAAATGTCCTAATCATCCCCAAAACACTTCTTAGTTGAGAAGACATTTGACCTCCTGGCTTCTGAGAGTGATTTCTGCCATCGATTCAATGGTTTCATTTTTCCTACAAATCCTTTTCAGATGATTTGGCGGACAGACACCCCTAGGAGATTCAAATGATTGCCGGATCCTCCATGGTTGACTTTCAGGCCCCTCAATGAAAAAAAACTTCTTAAGCCTCAAATTGTGCCCAATTTGTGTCCAGTCCCGGAGCCCTTTTTGACATCTACTTAACCTACAGAAATCACCTTTTTCAAAATCTGATTTTTTAGAGAAATTTGGAGCTCTCCTGATTGCCCCCTAACGGTGAGACGCCAGTGCTGCCCGTAGCTCCATCTTGTTAACACGGAGGGGTCCAGCTGCCAGGGCAAGACTTACAGTTGGGTGCGGTGAGAGCCCAGGCTAGCGATACTGTCATCTATTAACACGGAGGTCCAACTGACAGGGCCAGAATTTCAAGTGCGTGCCGGTGGAGAGCCCCAGGCTAGACTGTCAGTCATTCCACAATTAACACGGAGGTCACTGCCAGGACCAGACTTTCAGTGGGTGGGTGAGAGGCCCAGGCTAGCGTTGTCATCTATTAAACCACGCAGGTTCAGCTGCCAGGGCTGGAGTTACAGGGTGCGGTAAAAATGCCCTTTATGACGCTAGCAACAAAAACAGTTCGTTGCTGAAGCAGAGTGCGGAAGACGGAAGTGTGGAGATAAGATTTCAGCCTTCCTCAGTACACAGTAAGACCTGGGTTAGCGCTTGCCCCTCGTATGAGTGTGGAAATAGAGCCTTCACTTGTTAAATTACTGGTGGTTTTAACGCTCCGCTTTCCACCGAGGTGCCCTTTTTCTTGGCATTTCTTATTTCATACCCCCCCACCCCCCCCCCCCCCCCCCCCCCCCCCCCCCCCCCCCCCCCCCCCCCCCCCCTACCTCACAAAAAACGTGTGGAGGAAAATGTGTCTCTGTACTTTGTTCTCTATCCGTGCTCCATACTCCATGTCCTCGTGAATAACCCTACCATCTGGTAAGTCTTATGTACCGCCCTTGTACAATTAGGGAGAATTTCATATATCCCCCCACCAATCTTAAGTTACATTTGCCCCGAAGTTTTTTTAGGTAGTTTAATTCTAGAAAACACATTTTTAATATTGGATGGAATTCCACCATGTTTTGTTTCTCTTGTTTTTAATTGTATTAAATGGGATTGTCTCAATACAGGGATTGAACTCGCTATGCTCACCCCCACCCCAACCCCCCCCGCCCATCTTGCAAATACAAGTCATTTTGCAATATGTGTCCATTCCCCCCACAGTGTGCATACCGTATGCCTGTTTTTGACAGCACCTTCACCCCCTTGCAGCCACCTTTGACAAATTCGTGAAGAACAATTGTCTTGCTTAGAAACCCACATTTTTTACAATAGGACCTGTAGTCTAGCCTGCCGAGTCACAGCATAAAATGCCCAAAAAATTCCCAAAACATGGACCCAGTTGAGCCACTTTTGACTATTTTTGTGAAGAACAAATGTCTCGTTAGAAACAACATTTTTTTTATAATAGGACCTGTAGTTATAGCTGACAGTCACAGCAAAATGCCTCCCAAAAATTTCAAGGACATGACCCTTGAGCACACTTTTGACAAATTGTGGATGGAACACAAAATGTGTCGTTAGACAACAAAAAAAAATTATAATAGGACCTGTTTAGTATAGCTGCATTCGTACAGCAAATGCCCCCAAAAATTCAAAACATGACACTTGAGCCATTTTGACAATTGCTGAAGAACAAATGTCTGTTTGAAACAACTATTTTTTTTATAATAGCGACCTGTAGTATAGCTGCATGTCACACAAAATGCCCCCAAAAATTTTAAAACATGACCAATGAGCCACTTTTGATCAATTGTGAAGAAACAAATGTTTGTTAGAAAACAACATTTTTTTTATAATTAGGACCTGTAGTATAGCTGCATGTCACAGCAAAATGCTCCCCAAAAATTCAAGACATGACCCTTGAGCCATTTTTGACAATTGTGAAAACAAATGTCTAGTTATGAAAACAAAACAAAGTTTTTATAATAGGACTGTAGTATTGCCTGCATGTCACAGCAAATGCCCCAAAAATTCAAAAACATTGACAACTTGGGAGCCAACTTTTGAAAATTGTGAAGAACAATTGTCTGTTAGAAACAATAATTTTTTTTATAATAGGACCTGCATATTATAGCCTGCGCATGTCACAGCAAAAATGCCCCATATAATTAAAAAATGATACAAGTGAGCAACTTTTGACAATTGTGAAGAACAAATGTCTGTAGATAAACAACATATTTTGTATAGTTTAGGGACCTGTAGTATGCTGATTTTCAAGCAGCATGACCCAAAAAATTTTAAAAATGACTTCTCAGCCAATGTTAAAAATTGTAGGGAGAAAATGCCAATTAAAAGCCACATTTGCTGTTCAAAAGGACCTTGATTTATTTTTTTTTTCTGTATCTCCCAGCAAACTATGACCCCAAAAAATTATAAATATGTCTTCGTCAACCACTATTAAAAATTGTGAGGAGAAATGCTTCACTTAGAAGCTACATTTCTGTTCCAAAGGTACCATGATTATAGTGTATCTCACGCAACATGACCCCAAAAAAATTATAAATATGATTTCTCAGCCACTATTAAAAATTGTGATGGAGAAATTCCACTTAGAAGCCACATTTCTGTTTCTGTTAGAAACAAAATTTTTTTTATAATAGGACCTGTATTATAGCTGCATGTCACAGCAAAATAGACCCCCAAAAATTAAAAAACATGACAATGAGCCACTTTTGGATGTAATTGTGAAGAACAAATGTCTGTTTGAAAATCAATTTTTTAATAGTAGGACCTGCTAGTATTGCCTGACATGTCAAAGCAGCATGACCCACAAAAAATTATAAAAATGACTTCTCAGCCACTGTTAAAATTGTGAGGGAGAAATGCAATTTAAAAGCCACATTTCTGCTTCCAAAGGACCATGATTATTGCCTGTATCTCCCAGACAACATGGACCCAAAAATTAAAAATATGACTTCTCAAACCACTATTAAAAATTGTGAGGGAGAAATGCCATTAGAAGTTACGATTTCTGCCTTCCAAAGGACCATGATTTATAGCTGTATTACACAGCAACATGACCCCAAAAAATTATTAATTGATGATTTTTCTCAAGCCACTATTAAAAATTGTGCTGGAGAAATTCCACTTAGAAGCCACATTTCTGGTTCAAAGGACCTAATGTATAGTGTATCTCACAGCACCATGACCCCAAAACCATTATCATTGCGAAAAATTATAAAGATAAGTGAGTAAATGGAATACGAGTGTTGTCATGAAACCTTGCTGTCTTTGTACAGTCTCCTCACAGAAAACCAGCCCAAAAATGTATGTTTGGAAAAGAGCAATAAAAAAATTGCAGTAAGAAATGATCATTTTTAAAAAAAGTTTTCAAGTGGACCATTTCTGTTTGAAGAGGAATGTTTCCTGAAGTAGACCGGCAAATAATCGCCTGACCTGCGGTCAATTGGTGGGCAACATACATCATCAGAGATCATGCCTGATTCATCTTGATGAAAGTCAATCGATCCACATTACTGTGGAAAGCAGGATGCGTTTGTCTGTAATGACTCTCCAGCCTGCAGCTGAAGGTCCGCTCAGATATGACGCTGAGCCTGCTGGGCAGGACAACACCTCTTATGGCGTTGCGACCCCCCCCCAACCGGGAGCTCGGGCCATTCGTCCATTTTGAGATACCCAGAAGTTTATTGGGTTCCGGACACATCCAAAAAACATCGGTGTTGAGACGCAGATAGTCGTGCACCATGATCTTAACTGGTCTCTGTGTGTTGGATGTGTGCCCTGCATTGCATGCAGTTGGTGAGGTAGGTAAATAAAGATTGCCCCAGAGGTCACCCATTAGGCTTCTGCCACCTTGCCTGCTGCCTGCTTCCACTACGGCCCTACTTGGCACTCTGACTACTGTCACGTCTGCTGAGTTTGTTCCACGTGACATTTGAGGAAGTGAAGCAGACGCAACAAGATGTTCCAGTTGTTCAATCAGCAGGTCTCAATATTTCCTGCATTTTACTCTCAATTTGCCATGGGTGGAGGGAAAGTGCTGAGTTTTTGTTTTTGTACGGGGATCCGGTTGAGGGTGGCAACCCAGTAAACTGTTGTTCTTTTTGATGACCTAATGGCGAGTATCGACGTTGGAGGAAAGAGCATCAAGCATCATGTGAGAGGATGCGAGCCTTAAATTTCCCAAGCCTTGGGTCAAGGGGCCACTAGCAAACAGATTTCCATCATTTTCCTCCTCCGCCTCAAATTTGCCGGACCAACCTATTTCCAAGTCAAGGCGGCGTCGGTTACGTCGGTGTCAGGAATACCTCCTCCTCCTCCTCCTCCGCTGACCGCCTCCGGCACATGCTTCAACACAGCCTGACTTCCTGAGATGATGCACCCTGAGAGCTGATGCGCCGCCTTGCACTAGCCCTGGACCGCGAACCACTGCCTAATGATGACCGTGAAATTGGTGAAATGTCGGGCCTGTGGATTCGACGGAGAGAAAGGCTCCGTGTTCCGCCATCTGTGTCTGTCTCCTCCTCCCTCGCTGGCGGGGCCTGTTGTTTCAGAGATGTCCCAAACGATCGTTCCAGGAACTAAGATCACCACAATGCTCTTGCTGACAAGGGCATTGTCCGCCACTGCCATTTTGGTGGCTTCTTCTCCCCCCAAAACTGGCCAAGGATGGTGCCAGAGCTTTTCACCTGCCTTGCACTCCGGTGCGCTCAACACCCGAGGTCCGCACGCTCGCCCCTTGTCTAGGCTCCATGTGCCACTTCATACTACGTAAATGGCCATTTGCGCTGCTGCACAATCCGCTGGAGCATGTGGAGGGTGGAATTCACAGCGTGTTATTGCCACGTAACAATGGAGACGATTGAGGGGAGGCCGAGCTGACGCTGCAACGCACCAGGCGAGCGACGAAGCAGGGTGGCGAACGGCGGAAGTGACGAACTCAGACTCGAGCCTTTCCCAGCAGGCAGTCCAGACCCGGGTAGTCTCTTTAGAAATTTCTGGATGACAAGGTTCATGACATGTGCCAGGCAAGGGGGATGTTACCCCCCCCCCCTCTATTCTTTTCTCTGCTCAGCCTCCGATCTTAAAGGAGGCGATGCAGATTTCGCCCGTTATCGCCACTCCATCCTTAACCTAGGCACCATCAAGGTTCTTGTCACCCAGCCAGTGCTCGGTCTCGTTGCGGAGAGCTCGTCCACAGCCTCCTGACCTGTGTCGTGGACGGTCCCCAAGCAGATTAATGTTCAAACACGGGCCTGGTTTCTCTGAGCACGTGGAGATTGACACCAGAGGATCCTTGGGGGAAAGAGCCCTGCACCATCCCTGCGGTTTTGAATGAGGTGCCCGCCGAGCCTGAGAGCCACCGTCACCAACCAAGAGAGAAATCCACCAGCTCACCCAGTGAGGCTGGCTCACTGAGATATAGCGCCGTGGGCCGTGCTTACTAGTCCATGTGTCGGTGGTCAGATGGACTTTCCGGACTCCGATGATACAGACAACGCGCTTGAAATTTTAGAATTATACATGGCTGGCCAGGGCAGGGACGGCTTTTCTGGCAAAGAAATGCCTGCTCGGCATCTGGTAGTGCGGGGCAGGCAAGGGTCATGACGTGGCGGAACCCATCTGGTGTCCACCGACGGAAAGGCACATTTCCAAGGCCAAAAGCCTGCAATCGCCGACATCAGGCTTTTGGCTTTGGGATGGTTTGGGGGTTAAAGTGTTTATTCTGCTCCCAAAACCTGCGAAGAGCAGAAGGCTGGCTTGCTAGACTGGCCGCCTGCTACGGCATGCAGGGTCGTCAAACTGGCGGGAGGAGAAGGGGTAGGATGCGGTCTCTGGTGTTTGGGCTGGGTGGTTCAATCGGGGACCGTGAAGGCTGAAGCGGAGGCTGATCCCTGATCATGACTCTGAGAGGACATGGGCCAGTGGAGGAAACGCTTGGTAGTGGCGGAGGAGGGAGGAGGCGGAGACAGAGGGTGTGACAGTGGTTGGAGGCCCGGACGTCGGTATGGCCTTTTTTTGGCAAGTGTTCCCTCCATTTCAACTCATGCCATTCGCTGCCATAGTGTGACAGGACATCGGTTGGTGGTGGTGTAAACACCTAAGATTCTTCGCCCGTCTACTTATGCGTTTGACGGCAAAGGCGGCATATGACATCGCCTGGGAGAATCAGACGGCTTGCTCAAAGAAGGCCCAGCGTTGAGAGGTCTGGACCTTTTGACGGCGATAAGACGAGGTAGCGGGGTTTCCGCTGACCGTGGCTGGCGGAATTATATCAGCGGACTTCTGCGAACGCCCTTCCCTTTTCTGAGGCGGGACCCGTATTGACTCATACTAAACCCTCAACATCTTCCCTCTCGTCCAGTGGATGCAAGCCGCTCGCAAGCAAATTTGCTGAAAATGACCACGTTGGATCCTCAATGTAGTCATATCATATCATCAACACAGGTGATTCTTCGTCCTGACATTCCTGCCCCATCAGGAGCTGCAGGCTACAAGCCAAGAGGGGGGGGGGGGGGGGCCCACTGCAAAGCGTTGACGATATCCGCCCGGGATTTTTGCCGATTGGACCGGCTTCCTTTACCTCTGGATGGCATCAGTAACTGGGGCGTCAGACAGATAAATCATCCTCTTTGGCCTCTTGAATCTTTTAACCATGACTTGCTGACCCCAACGCATTATTGTTCAATCAAAGAAGGCTCTTCAGCAAAATGGATTATCCACCAGTGGTCGGGTACAGAGTTGACATTTGGGCTGCTTCATGTTGGACGGATGCTGATGATGTGATGATGAATTTGTGGCTGTGACTGGGAGGATGTGGAGGTAAGACTGCTGGATGAGGTTGCATTAACCCACTGAAGGACAGATTGGCGGACTGTTCGCTTACTGAGATTCACAGGGGCCCTGACCCAGCGATGGACAGGCGCTGACGGTCCTGCAGCCTGACGATCCGCTGGCATGCGTGTTGTCGCCCAGCCACTTGAAGGAGCACTTCTCTCGTACCTCTACACGTCCATGTCCTACCCCCTCTTTGCTCGTTACCACCTGAATTTCGCTTCCATGTTCAGAAAGAATAATAATTTGAGAAGGTATGCGAAGAGCTTTTGGCGAAACGTCTCTTATTAAAAGACGGAAAATCTCAGCTATTCTCCAATATCCCTCAAAATCAAAACAAAAATTGCTGGATTGAAAATTTAAGTGCAAGGTACCTCTATCAACAAACGCCTTGACGACCAAAAAGTGATGTATGTAAACATTATCTGAAATGTATACGGATAATAAAAGGATATTTTTGGCCACCTTATCAATACACCAGTGGTGACTACAAAATTGCTGGATTCAAATTTATGTGCCAGGTGGCCTCTATCAACAAAGCTTGACTGAACAAAAGTGAAAAAAAAACACCCCTACCTGGAATGTATTACTGGATAATAAAAAGGTATTTCTGGCACCTATCAATACACCTGTGGTGACTACAAAATTGCCGGATTAAAAATTTAAGTGCAAGGTACCTCTATCAAACAAAAGCTTGACTGACCAAAAGTGAAAAAGAACACGTAATCTGAAATGTATAAGGATGAATAAACGGGTTTTTTGGCCACCTATCAATACACCTGTGGTGACTACAAAATTGCTGGTTCAATTTAAGCTGCAAGGGTACCTCATATCAACAAAGCTTGAATGACCAAAAGTGAAAAAAACACTATCATTAAATGTATACTGTATAATAAAAGTGGAGTTTTGCACCTAACAAAAGACTGCAGTACTGGATATGATCTGTTATCCTAATATAAGTTCAAGGCCTGCCCAACATCCTAAGTATAATTTCAACAGGAAAACTGTTAATATTAAAGCTATTGCAAATGCCCATGTCTACACTAAGTCTGGGATGACACATATAGAGACAATCCCACCCACAGTCACCACACATCCTTTAAAGCAGCTTGTCTGTGTTGGCACACGGCGCCCCCCCCCCACCACGCAGCCCCCGTGACTTTACAGCCGGTAGATGCCCTCCATTTAAAAATTCTCAGCCTAACTACCTAAGACCTGCAAATCTCTGACCTACCTAAGTTCTAAGGTTCACAGCTAAAAAGCTATAGTGTCTCTGTGATACATAATAGATTGATTTTGCTGAGCTGCTTTGCCACAGTGGCAGAGCGCACGTCCTTCTCCTTTGAAGATACTGACACACACTGATCATGAAAGGAAGGGCTGTTCTAAGTAAAAACGAGCGTCATGGTGATTTTTCCAGCCCAATCACATCCTACAATCCCAGTCATGACATCGCACTACACAGCTCACCCTGCTCTATTCTGCTAAGATGATTTGGCTGGTCCCGCCAAAATGACTGGAAGCGCCGAAAATGGCGCGATATTAATGATTATGCACAGATTTTAACCCTAAATTATCGCGTGATCTAAAAAATACCGATCAAGACATGAAAACCTGTGCCGATTTTTCAACTTTGTTGATATATAATCGTCTAACATAGTCGTCAGTTTTTGAAATACTGTCCAGTCTAGCACTGTTGACTATGCCTTATTCAAGCCACTCGAATTTACCATTATAATATGGATTGACACTGAAAGTAATGCGTATAAAGCTTACTTCCTTCATTTGACTCTGGGGTCATGTGTTTAATATCCATGCACAGAAGCAGTAATTGTGATGGGCTAGTGTCTCTAATAAAGTGGCCACTCTGTGTACTCTACGGGCGACATGTATGAATTCTGGCGCTGATAGACCAGTTCTAAATTACTTTAAAGGGAACCTGTCACATAGGTTGTGCCCCCCTTGCTGATGGACAACACAGCTAGTGTCGAGCACCTGGCTGTTCTCAGCACTATGCCCTTATTCTGCTAAGATGACAGCTCAGTTTTAGAGCATTTACCCCTGTGAAATTGTATTCATGAGTAGGTGTTAGCCCCGCCCCCACAAGGCGTAAGGCCCCAACCCACGACAGTTATTCACTGTTTAAACCTATTCAAAGTTAATAGGTTTGTAGTTGATGTGGGCGGGGCTAGTCTCAGGTGGGTGAGGTTTAAAAAAAACGGGGCCTCTAAATGACTCTTTGGCTGAAAAGTGATTTGGCTTAAATCCCCAAAAAAACTCCAGATCTACGAAAGGGACAAGTGCTGGAAAAAACAGGCTGACACTAGCTTGTTTTGTTCTCACCCATGGGGGAAAAAAAACATGTGACAGGTTCTTGTAACCCTTTAAGGCCCCCCTGCGTTCCTAAAGTCATGATTCATGCCTATAAATGCCCCCTGATTTTCCCCGAATTTCTGCATTTTTGTCCCCCTGTGCAAGATAAGATAAAGCTCTATGCAAATTTGCTGTTTTGGCAGCAAATCCAGTTACCACACGGTGATCAACTTTTAAAGTCCTGTGATCCCTGCTAGGTGCGGGATTGGAGTCAGTCTGCTAACACAGCTATCCAGTCCCAGGGCTCTGCTCTGTGTGAAGATGGGGAGATGGAATTTTTGTGCTGGGCCCAGTGCCCTGTGCTGGGATCTGGGCTGTACAGCCTGAATACTTTTAAACCCTTTCCTTAGGGTTTAAGTACTTTTTCAAAATTTTCCATTTAATTTTTAGAATTTTTGCCAGGGGCATCACTGGGTCATACAGTAAAAAAAAAACAAAAAAAATTTAAACCCCTCATTTCTAAATCCCTGTTCCCTCCTCATATGTTATAGCTTCTGTCAGTTAAAAAGACAGCTTGAACTTTGCCAATCTGTCACTGCCCATCACTATCCCAATTTAAAACCCGAAAAATACTCTAAAACAAGAAGGTGCTCCCTTTAATTTTTGAGGCCTTGGAAGATCAAAAACGTAAATGGGCCAAAAGTGGGGGGATTTCCAAAAATGCATAATAAGGAGAACATTTTTGATTGCGATTTCTTGGTAAAATCTACGGGGTTCCAAAGAATAATGAACAAAAATCGAAAATCTGCAAAAAAAATTACATTTTTTAAAAATTTAAAACCCTTTGCTTTTCATTAATTTTGCGAAAATTAACTAAAAGGGGTTTAAAAAATTTCCCAAAAAAAATGTTTTGACTATGTTAAGGGGTGTAGTTTCTGAAATGGAGTCATTTATGGGGGTTTCTAACATACAAGCCCCTCAAAACCACATCAGAAGTGGCCTGGTTCCAAAAAAATCTGTTCTGCAAATTTTCCTGAAAATGTTAACATTTGCTACTAAATTTCAAAGCCCCCAAATGTCTTAAAAAATAATAGGATGTTTAAAAAAATCATGCCAACACAAAGTAGACATATGGTAGATATTCATTATTTACTATTTTGTTTGGTGTGACTATGTGTCTTGCACACAAAAAAATTTTAAACTTTGAAAATGGCAAATTTTTCCAAATTTTCAAAAAATTTCGATATTTTTTACACCTAAACAAGGATTTTATCGACCAAAATTAAGAGCTAAATTAAAGCACAATGTGTCACAAGAAAACAATCTCTGAATCACATGGATAGGTAAAAGTGTTGAAAAGTTATTTACAGATAAAGTGGCACATGTCAGATTTGAAAAAAAGGGCTTGGTCCTTAACGCCAAAACAGGCTTAGACCTTAAAGGGTTAAGGTAGTATAGAATGTGCCAGAATGTAAGAACCTGTTCTTCTGCAGTTCATACATACAGGCGCAGTCTAGTACCAATACGACAACTCATACTCAGGCAGACCACCTTTAACTTGGTCTGGCTGTTCTAACTGTTCTGCGCCAAAGTTTTGGCGTCAAAGAATCATAGGTGTGTCTTCTTCTACTAATGTGGTGAGACTCGCCCCCAGAACGCCCCACAACTTTGGCGCACTAAAAAGTTTCTTTGGCGCGCTACCGTGCCACAGTTTGGAGTACGCCTGTTCATACATTTATAGAACTGGTCTACTACAGCTTTTTGAAGCCAGAATTCTGGCGCAGCCCCATTCATACATGTCGCCCTATGTTTTTATGGTGAACCCTTTGTAGTCTGATCCTGCAGCTCTTCTCTCTTACAACTGTCACCTACCTTTTGCCCCATAGCAGTTAATATGAAGATAACTGACTAATATTGCCTAAAAATGGAACCTCACAGCCAATGTGCATAAAGCTTTAATGAACATACTATGTTATTTAGTGAACTATTGTTTACCAAACAAAGCTAAGTATATGTGGAAACATAATTTTTTGAATGATGTTGCCACAAAATGTGATTTAGATGTTTAGTGTTTTACTTTGTCTTATGAGTATGTCCATCGGATTCTCTTTTACACACATTTGATAGATGAAAAGAGTCATTTTTTGCCACAAAATGCATGACATTTTCATTGGTATAGTTTACATAAGAAAACCTTGTAATCATGCGTTGTTTACTTAGAAAAATTAATCAGCATCTTGTTTCTAAATACCGCATAGTATTTAGTCCCATGCAATATGCTTACATTCTCTATAATTTTTAGTTCCGCAGAACATTCCGAACCTCATCTAATGAGACAACTTGGTCTGGAAGTCAGTGCAGCCTCCAATGAAAAAAATGACAAATCGGTCTGGCATCATTAGACTTTGCACATTATTGCAGCCATTTCTGTGTAGCTGTGCTTCATCACTGGAATTCTTAGTTCAATGCAAATAAATGCTTAAAGGAAACTTGTCAGCCTGAACATACTGACTGATCTGCTGACGGCATGTTGTAAAGCAGGAAGAGTTAAGCAGATTAATAAATTGTCCTGTGGGAAAAGATTTAGTAGAACTTGTATTTTATCCATTTAAATCCCTGCTTCTTTTGGGTTAAAGAGTCCAGTAGGGGGTCTTATCAGTGATTGACAGGGATTTCTGCTTGCAAACTGATACCAGGAAGGATGTCAGCCACTGATAAGACTGCCTACTGGACTCATTAACCCAGAAAGAGGAAATTTTAAATGAATAAAAAACCCAAATTTTATTAATTCTTTCACCCCGAACAAAATTTTCAGTCTGTACAATGTTCTGCTCTGTAAGAACAAATCTGATAGCATTTTCAATGTGACAGGTTCTACTTATAGAGCCATGATATCATCCATGTGGCCTTACCTTTACCATTCCTGCCTTACCCTAAGCATGTATTGAAGCAGTGCAGTTGTTTCCCCCCCCCCCCCCCCAAAACCCAAAAAATTGCATTTTCCTTTTCCTTTTTGAAAAAAAAATGCAAAAAACTTTTTAAAAGCACTGAAAAAAATGAAAAGTTTTTTTTCTTTTAAAATAAAAAAATTCCTGACAATTTTTTTTGAAAAAATTTGTTTTTTATTTTTTTCTGCCCTTTTTTTTTTTTAAATTCAAAAAAGGCAGCATGGTTTTTTTTCGTAATAGAGAAATATAAAATGCACCACATACAATGGCCAAATTTACCCCTTTGCTGTCTAAAAAAATTAAGAACTTAAACTTAGACAAGCAGTCTAAAAATGTACCAGATTTTTCAGGGTGGTTCATCCTGTTTAAACATTTTGACGTACCTTTTTTTTATTTTTTTTTGACCAAATGTTTTGGTTTAGTCTTTCTATGCCAGTTTGTCATTCCTGCCGCATTTTTGGTGCAGCATTAAGCAAAGTAAAAAAAGCCCTTTCCCTTTAAGACGCCCACTCCTGTAAACCAGCGCTTTTTTAAGAATTACAAAAAATGTCTAAAACCAATAAAGTTTCACACGATTGCTGACCCAAATGTGCCCCTTTTTTTTGCTTTTTTTGGACACTTTTCTGGCCAATAAAATGTAAATGTCAGTCTATATGTTTTAGTTTGTGGCTTTTTTTGTAGCGAATATTTGATCACTGGCATTTCTAAAAAAAAAAATGTTAAATGGTGGTAAAGCAGTGGTAAAGCAGTGTTAGAATAACAACCCTACTTATACCTGCTCCAGCGTTAATAGATATAGTTATCTCAATGGACACCTTTTGACAGTACTGAACCTTGACAATGTGCCTGATAGTTGTGAGACACTGGATAAACACAAAGTTAGACTCTGTTCACACTGCGTTTTATTGACTTGTTTTTCATCAAACATATATGGAAGGAGGCCAAAATAGAGTCTCCTGTTATTGTGGGATTTACATTTTTGTGTTTACCTAAACATTCAGAACACAACGCTATATTTATCATACTACATAACAATTATATTGACACAAGAAAAGTGTGCAATGTTAATTACAGATCAAATCTATAGCTAGACCATAGAATCCCTTAAATCTCAGGATCCTTTTCTTACATTCGAGAGTTTGATTACTCAATTTTTTTTTATTTACAATTAGTGATGAGCGATTACGTTGACTATCGTCATCGGGTCGATAGTCGATATCGGCAATTATCAATAAATATCCATAGTCGAATAATAAGATTTATCGCCGATTGACCATTAAAGTCTTTAAAGTCTAGGTAAATGAACAACACCTTCATTATTACACCCAAACAGGGCTGAGAAGCTGAATTAACATCCACGAACAGTCCAATGGATACATGATGCATCTAGCAACACCTTAGGATATAAAAGCCACAGAAAAAAAAATCACAGACCATTCACTATCCCTGACTTGCACCACAGCATTACCCTTAAAACCTGCATCACCCACAAATTAAAAAGTGCCAGAAGCAGATATGAAATTTGAACCATCATTTACTTGAACTGGACATTGACACGCTATCCCTGTCCTGAACGCAGCAGAGTCCCCCAACCTGCAACCGCCGAAATAAAAAGATGCCTGACAAAGGGCGTCTTTACCACCACCATTTAAGTTGAACCGGACAATACCTATATCAGTCCTGTACCGCCGTATGGACCATAAACCTGTACGATCCCACAGATAAAATAGTTCAGGGAAAAGGAGTCTTAGCACCACCATGTTTAGTTGACACTGGACATTAACTATAACTGTTCCTTACCACAGTATGACCAATTAAACCTGTCCATGCACCCCAAATTAAAAAGGTGCCTGGGAAAAGGAGTCTTGAACTCACCATTTTAGTCTGGCGCACTGGACATGACTATAACTGTCCCTGGGACCGCAGTTGACCATAAACCATCATGACCCCCAAATTAAAAAGTGCCTGAGGAAAAGGAGTCTTGAACCTCAACATTTATAGATTGAATCTGACCATTAACTATATCTGTCCTAGTACCGCAGTATGACCATTAACACTGTCTGACCCACAGTATAAAAAAGTTCAGGGAAAAATCCTTTAGACCACCATTTTAGTTGAACTGGAACACAAACATAACTGTCCTGAACTGCAGTATGACCATTCAACCTGTCAGACCCACAAATAAAAAGTGCTGGGAAAAGGAGTCCTTTCAAACCACCATTTTAGTTGAACTGGACATTAACTATACCTGACCCTGGACCGCAGTAAATGACCATATAAAACCTGCATGAGACCCCCAAATTAAAAAGTGTCGGGAAAAGGAGTCTTTGAACACCATTTTTAGTTGAACAGGACATAACTTTATCTGCACCTGTACCGCGTATGACCATTAAACCTGTCTGACCCACAGATTAAAAAGTCTGGGAAAAGGAGTCTTTCAACCACTTTTTAGTTGGCAACTGGACATAACTATATCTGTCCTGTAAACCGCAGAATGACCATTAAACTGTCTGACCCCAAGATCACTAAGTGGTACAGCTATTTTTGTACAGTGACGCTCATTTAGTAATTAATTTTGTGTAACTGCATTTGTTTACAGAATATAGTTTACGGGGAGTTTTATTCATAGTTTTACATTATATACCATTGCTTTTTTTTCAAGTGTGATAACATACAACATACACCCCTCCCTGCAGTTTTTTAAAGGTAATTTTTTTACACGTGTAGATGTGTAATTCGTCCGCTCAACCCCCTCCTAATCAAACCGTGGACCCCATAAGTATACAAATGTCCTAATCATCCGCCACAAAACTTCTTAGTTGATAAGACATTTTCCCTCCTGGCTTCCTGAGACCAGGATTCACCAATCAATTCAATGGTTTAATTTTTCCTCCAAATCCTTTCTTCATTGATGAGGGACAGCCTCCCCTGGAGATCAAATGATGGACCCCATAGTGACTCCACCCCAAGAAAATTTTAAGCCTCAAATTAGTGCAATTTGTGTCACCCTGTACCCCTTTGTTGACACTACTCGAGTCGCCCTCGACAGAAATCACCTTTTTCAAAATCTGAATTTTTAGAGAAATTTGAAGCTCTCCTGAGTGCCCCTAACGGTGAGAAGCCAGTGCTGCCCTCAAGACCATCTTGTTTAACAACGGAGGTCCCGAGCTGCAGACTTACAGTGTGTGCGGTGAGAGACCAGGCTAGCGTCTTCATCCTATTAACATGCCGTGTTCAGCACCAGGGCCTGACTTACAGTGGGTGAGCGGTGAGAGCCCAGGCTACGCTGTTCATCTTTTTAACACGGAGGTTCCAGCTTGCCAGGGCCAACTTAAACAGTGGGTGCGGTGAGAACCCAGGCTAGCGTCTGTCATCTAATTAACACCGCAGGTTTTCAGCAGCCAGGGCCGGAGTTACAGTGGGTTTTTTTGCCGGGTTTGGGAGAGCCCAGGCTGGCGTCCCGTCATCTATTTAACATGAGTAAAATATGCCCTTATGACCAGTCAACGAAAACAGTCGAGCTGAAGCAGAGTGACGGAAGCGAAGTTTGAGGTAAGACGCTCCAGCCTCCTCAGTAACAGTCAAGACCTGTAGCGCTTGCCCCTACCCGTATGAGTTCCGGACCAATTGAGCTTCCACTTGGAATTACTGGTGTTAAAACGCTCCTGTTCCACCCAGGTGCCATTTTTCTTGCATTCTTTTTCTCATTTTACTCACGTGCTGGAGGAAAATGTCTCTGTACTTTGTTCTCTCTATCCGTGCCTTCCATACTCCTTCCTCTGAATAACCTAAACATCTTGGTCCAAGTTTTTCCTGTACCTCCCTTTGTACAATTCAGAGGAATTTTTTTACCAGCTAGTTTGTACATGCAAGTTTCTTAGTAGATTAATTCTACAAAACACATTTTTAAAATAGGATGAATCCTAGCCATGTCTTTGTATCCTTTTTTAATGTATTAAATGGGTTGTCCTCAATACAAGGGATTGATAGCTAAGTTTAAAGATAGCTTGCAAAAACAACTCATTTGAAACATGATGTCCTGTTTTAACAGTGTCCAACACCTATTCCTGTTTCTGAACAGCACCGTCACCCTTGACCACTCTGTACAAGTTGTTAAGAACAGAATGTCTGTTAGAAACAACATTTTTTTAATAATAGGTCCTGGAATAGCTGCATGTCCACAGCAAAATGGCCCCCAAAAATTCAAAGCATGACCCCTTGAGACACTTTGGACAATTTGTGAAAGAACAAATGTCTGTTAGAAACAACATTTTTTTTTTATAATAGGAAAGTAGTATAGCTGCATTTCACAGCAAAATAGCCCCCCAAAAAATCAAAACATACACTTGGTCACCACATTTGACAATTGTGAAGAACAAATGTCTGTTATAAACCTACATTTTTATAATTAGGACCTTAGTATAGCTACATGTCACAGCAAAATGCCCCCAAAAATTCAAAACAGACCTATATCCATGAGCCACTTTTAACAATTGTGAAGAGACAAATGTCTGGTAGAACCACAATTTTTTTTTATAATTAGGACCTGTGTATAGCTGCATGTCACAGCTAAATGCCCCCCAGCAAAATTCTAAGAAACATGACCCTTGAGCCACTTTTGGACAATGTGAAGAAACAAATTCTGTTAGAACCAAAATTTTTAAAATAGGACCTGTAGTATTGCTGACATGTTTCAAAGCAGCATGGACCCAAAAAAATTATTAAAAATGACTTCTCAGGGCACTGCAAAAAAATTGGAGGGAGAAATGCCCAATTAAAAGCCACTTTCTTTCCAAAGGACCATGATTATTGCTGTATCTCACAGCAACATGACCCCAAAAAATTATAAATATGGACTTCCTCAGCCACTATTAAAAATTGTGATGGAGAAATGCCACTTAGAAGGCACATTTCTGTTTCCAAAGGACATTAATTATAGCCGTATTCTCACTGCAAACAAGACATCCAAAACCATTGACAATTGCGAAAACCCTAACTAAAATAAAGTATAAATGGAATACGGTGTTGCAAAACCTTGCCTTCTTTTACAGCCTCCTCACAGCAAAACCAGCAAAAGAACAGAGTCGGCGAAAAGAGAATAAAAATTGCAGTAAGAAGATGAGATCATTTAAAAAAAAAAGTTTTCAAGAGAGAGAACCAGTTTCTGTTTGAAGAGGAATTGAAAGTAGAACCCGGCAACTAAGGCGTGACCTCGGCAATTGGGGCCACAACATCATCATAGATCCATGCCTGATTCATCTTGATGAAAGTCAAACATCCACATTATCCTGTTGAAAGCCGGATGCGTTTTGTCTGTAATGACTCCTCCAGCTGTGCTTGAGGTCCGTCTCAGATATGACGCTGGCTGCTGGGCAGACAACACCTCTATGCGTGGCGAGCGAGCTCGGCGCCATATCTACCATGTTTCGATACCCAGAAAGTCTAATTGGGATCGGAACACATCCATACACATCGTGTTGAGACGCAGGTAGTCGTGCACATGATCTTAGCTGGTCTCTGTGTGTTGGATGTGTCCCAGCCATTGCAACGTTGGTGGAGGTGGTAAATAAAGATTGCCAGAGGTCCCACCCATTAGGCTTCTGGCACCTTGCCTGCTGCTGCGCTGGTCGCCGCTACGAGGCTACTTGGCACTCTACCGCTGTCAGCGTCGCTGACGTGTTCCAACCGGACATATGAAGGAACGTGAAAGCAGACGTCAAACTGATGTCCTCCAATTGATCAATCAGCAAGGTCTCCGTGTTCCTCTGCATTTTACTCTCAATTTGGGTGGGTGAAGGAAATGCTGAGTTTTGTTTTTGTACCGGGGATACCAGAGGGTGGCCACCCAGTAACTGTTTTCATTTTGATGGCCTTAGATGCGAGATTCATGTTTGAAGAGGAAATGGAATCTTTCAAGCACTATTGTGAAGATGGAGCCTTGATTTCCCAAGCCTCTGGTCAGGGGCACTAGCAAACAGATCTTCCCTCATCTCCCTCCTCCTCCTCAAATGTCGCGCCAACCTCTTCCAAGGCAGAACGTAGTAACGTCGTGTCTAGGAATACCTCCTCCTCCTCCTCCTCCGCATCTCTGCACAGCTTCACACAGCCCAAGACTTGCCTGCATGATTCACCCAGAGAGCGGACGCCGTCCTTGCACTAAGCCCCGGACCCCGAAACCACTGCCTAATGAAGACCGTTGAAATTGTGAAACCTTTATGGGGTCCGGCCTGAGGATTTGACGGAGAGAAAGGCCAGTGTCCCGCATCTGTGTCCGTCTCCTCCTCCGTCGCTGCGGGACCTGAATGTTTCAGAGTTGTCCCAACTGATCGTATCCAGAACTAAGATCACCACAAGGCTCATTCTGACAGGTCATTGACGCACTGACCATTTGGGGGCATCTTCAAAACTGAAAGGATGGTGCAGAGCTTCTTTCACCTGCCTCCACTCACAGTGGCTCAAAACCCAAGGTCCACACCGCTGCTTGATCAGGCCCATGAGTCACTTCGTACTGCTTAATGGCCATTGCGCTGCGCCTCACAAACGCTGGAGCATGTGGAGGGTGGAATTCCAGCGTGTTGCCACATCAACAATGAGACGGGTTGGACGGGAGGGCCGAGCTGACGCTGCAACACAGCCAGGCGGGACGAAGCGGGTGCGAACGGCAGAAGGTGCAAACTTATGACTTCAGCCTCCTCAGCAGCAGTCCCGACCCCGGTAGCTCTTTAGAAATATTCTGGATGACAAGGTTCAAGACAATGTGCCAGGCAAGGGAGTGCTCCAGCCTACAACTTAAGGGCGGCCAGCAGATTTTCGCCCATTATCGCACCCACACCTTGCTGGCAACAAGGGTTCTTCTGTCACCCAGCCAGCGCTCTCTCGTTGCGGAGAGCCGTCCACAGCTCCTGACCTGTGTGTGGACGTTCTCCAAGACAGATTAATTTCAACACGGCCTGGTTTCTCTGGGCACGTGATGCCACCCAGGAAGGACCTTGGGGGAAAGAAACCCTGCAACCATCACTGCGGTTTTTTGAAGAGCGTGCCTGGAGCCGAGAAGCCACCGTCACCACCAGAGACATCCACCCCCAGCTCACGCAGTAGGCTGTCACAGAGATATAGAGGCCTTGGGCCGTGCTTACTAGTCCATGTGTCGGTGTCAGATGACTTTTCCGGCCACAGATGCAGACTACGACGCTGGTTGAAAATTAGATGAACACGTGGCTTGCCAGGGCAGGGACGCTTTTCTGAGAAATAAATGCCTGCTCGCATCTGGTATTGGGCAGCAAGGGCCATGACGTGGCAGAACACATCTGTGGTCCCACCAGACGGAAAGGCAACAATTCCAAGGCCAAAAGGCCTCCAATGCCGACATTCAGGCTTTGCTATTGGGAGGTCTAGATGGGTATTAAAAAGATGTTCTTCTGATCCCAACCAGGAAGACAGAAGGGCTGGCTGCTAGAACTGGCCGCTTCGGCGTGGCAGTCGTCAAACTGGCGGAAGGAAGGGTAGGAGAGGGTCAAAGGTGGTGCTGGTGGTAACTAACTCGGGCGACGGGTGGAGTCGAAGCGGAGAACTGAACCCTGAATCATGACTCTGAGAGACAGGGCAGCTGAGGAACGCTTGTGGTGGCGGAGAGGAGGAGGCGCCAGAAAGAGGTGTGACAGTGGTTGGAGGGCCCGGCGTCGCTCTGGCCTTTTGGCCAAGTGTTGCCCTCCTTTCAACTCATGCATTCGCTGCATAGTGAGACTAGACATTTGGTGGTGGTTAACCACCTAAAGTTCTTGCCTCTACGTTATCGTTTTCGCAAAGGCGCTATGACATCGCTGAATGGTGAATCAGAGGCTTGACTCAAAGAAGGCCCGAGCTTGAGAGGTCCTGGACCTTTTTGAAAGCGATAAGCTTGACCGTGGCTGGCGGAATCAGATCAGCGGAATTCTGCGACCGATCCTCGTCCATTTTTGGAGAGGCGGGACCACCCTACTGGACACTACCCCATCGTCTTCCTCCACACATCCAGTGGATAAAAAGCGCATCGCAAGCAAATTCTGCTGAAAGAGACCACGTTGGATCCAATGTAGTCATCATCATCATCAACACATGTGACCTTCGTCGTCCTGACAATTCTGCCATCCAGGAGCTGGCTGCGGGGCTACAAGAAAGGGGGGACTGAAAAGGCTTCCCAAACCCCCCGGGGAAATTTTTTGCCGTTTTGGACCAGTTTCCCTTTTCTCCCCCTTTGTTGGCATCGTATCTGGGCGTCAGAGCAGAGAAAACCTTTCCTCTTTGGCCTTTTAAAATCTTTTAACTTTCCTTCTCCCCCCAACCGCTTTTTGTCATCAAAGAGGTTTTTCAAAAAAGGGAAATTATCCACGGGGTTGGGGGAAAAACACATTTTGACTTTTTGGGCTCCCTTTTGTTCATGTTGGAGCCGATGCTGATGATGCTGATGACGGACTTTTGGTCCCGTGACGGGGGAGGACGGGGAGGTAAGATGCGGGGGATGCGGGTTCCCATTAACCACTAAAAAAAACAGTTTGGCGACGCTGTTGTTACTAGTTTCCCGGGGGCCCTTGCCCCAGCGATGCCCGGGCCCTGACAGCCCTTTGAACCCGACAAACCCCGCGGTTTGCTGTTGTCCCCCAGCATAAAGGGGGCCCACCTTCCCCCCTTTCCCTTTAAAACCTCCATGTCCTACCCCCCTTTTTGCTCCCCTTACCCCGGGGCTTTTTCCTCTCCATTTTCAGAAAGAAAAAATTTTGGGGGGTTTTGGGGAAGGTTTTGGAAAACGTCTCTTTTTAAAAGACGGCAAATCACAGCTATTTCAAACCCTCAAATCAAAAAAAAATTTTCCCGGGTTTAAAAATTTTAATTTGTTTAGGTTCCTCAAACAACAAGTTTGGGCTGCCCAAAAATTAAAAAAAAAAACCCTTTTCTGAAATGTTTAACGGTTAAAAAAAAGGTTATTTTTGGCACCTTTCAGTAAAACCTTTTGGGTTGACTAAAAAGTTGCTGGTTTCCCAAATTTAAAATTTCAATTGGCTTATCAAAAAAGATGCCCAGACGTTTAGCCTGGGGCTTTTTCACCGCCCCAACTGAAAAATTCTGTCACTGGCAGCGGGACCTCCGCGTTAAACAAGGGCTGACGGAAAGCACGGGTTTCCACCGTTAGGGGGGGAATCAGGAGAGTTTCCCAAAATTTTCCCCAAAAAATTTCGATTTTGAAAAGGTGATTTCGTGGGGTTTAGTAGTGTAAAAAAAGGGCTCCGGGGGCCTGGACAAAAGATTGCCAATTTGGGGGTTTAAAAATTTTTCGGGGTTGGGAGTAACATGGGGTCGCATCTCTGATCTCCAGGGGAGTCTGTCCCTAATCATTTGAAAAGGTTTGGAGGGAAAAATTTAAAACATTGAATTAAAAGGGCCTGAATCACTCCCCAAAAACGGGGGGCAAATGCCCTTCTCAACAAAGAAGTTTTTTGGGGGAAATGTTGGGAAAAACCCCTTTTTTTTTATTACTTATGGGGTGTGGCGGAAAAATTAAAACATCTACGGGGAAAAAAAATCCCCTTTAAAAAAACTGCAGGGGGGGGTGTATTTGTTTTATCGGGTTTTGGAAAAAAAAGCAAAATGAAAATAATGTAAACTAAAAATAAAACTTCCAAAATTTAAATTCGTAAAAAAAGTCGGTTAAAAAAAAAATTTTTTACTAAATAACAGTAACTGTAAAAAAAATAGCATATTTCCATTTTTGGTGTTCTGGGGATAAAAAC